>JACEFZ010011503.1:477500-514829 GCA_014155875.1 Cepaea nemoralis
AATCAGCACACCGGATATTTAAGAACGAGGGCTCTTATCCATTCGGTTGTGTTGAGCTTTTTATTTGTTTAAGATATAAACTACTAGTTTAAGATACAAACTACTATGACGATTAATATGAACAGGAAGCTTCAAGTAAGGTAATAATGTCAAAATCGTGAGAGTATTAGGTACGAACGAACGAACGGACAGACTTTATTTTCAAATGGTAACAAATTAGGCACGCAGGCCCGTCTTACATTCGGCCCTTCCATTCACTCATCTTTCTTTCATCAACAGTGCATTGGAAAAAACATTGTAACATGAATTTTGTAAACATAAACAATGCATATTACTATGTTATGAGACACATCCACCACCCACCCACACACCCCCTTTCACTCCAACTCCCCCACCTAACCACACACATAACCCACACACACATACATTCCCTCACCCATCCACCACATCCCTACACCTACACATCTCCCCACCCACACACACCTCTCACCCACCACACATCCCATCCACCCACACCCCAAGCACACATACATTCAATAACCCACACATCCCCAACCTACACACATCTCCCCACCCACTCATATATCCTCTACCCGTCCCATTACCCACCAACAATCACTCATCCACATATCCTCCTCCACCCACACACCTCCACCCACCCAGCCAAACACACATTCCTCAACCACACACACACATATCCCCATCAACTCACATATTCCGCACCTACCCACACACAAATTCCGCACCCACCCACATAATCTCCCATCTCCCCCAGTCCACTCACAGATCCCGAGCCCACACCTACAAACATCCCCCACCATCTCCTATCCTGCACACACTCACCCACCCACATATCCTCTACCCACCCACACATCCTCTACCCACCCATCCCCCAACCAAATATCCCTTAACCACACACCCTTACTCATATACAATCAGCCACCCACACATCCTCTACCCAACCACTCATCCTCCATCCACCCATCCCCCAGCCACACGTCCCTTAACCACACACCCCTACTCATATATACACACATCCCCACCCACGCACAATCTCCCCACCCATACACACATCCCTCACACACATCCCCACCCACCAACACATCCCCCATTCACAAACACACACCTCCCATCCACGCACACACACAACCCACACACACATCCCCAACTCATACACTCATCCCCTCACACATCCCTAGACACACGTACTTATCCCTCAACCACTAACACCCACATATCCCTTACCCACTCGCCAACACATAAATCTCCTATCTACCCACCCACACTCACACACATCAACCACCCATCTAAGCACACATTCCCACCCTCACACACATCCTTCACCCACCCGCAAACCCAACCACACCTTCACCCACCCACATCTCATCTATGTTCATTTCATCCATCATTTCACCATGTTATTGATTCCAGCGTCGGACTGCCGATGCTGCCAATCTAACTTTGTATAAATTTTGTAAAGACAATGCCATTAGTTTCATTAATAACACCCCGTACTTTACTTCGTCGTCCGGGGCTCCTAAGAAAAAAACTATACAGGGATCAAGTACATTGTTCCAAGCTAGGAAGTAGTATACTAGCGAAGAATATAAAATATCCCGAACGTGCACAACAACCAGCACCAGTTACAGGAGTAACCCGAACTTCACCCCCGGCGACAGCCACCTCTAAGTGTTCAGAAAACGCTCCTTCTCTTCCTGCACCACCATTGCCTATACCCCAGGAATACAATGCCGTGGATAGCAACCCATGCCCCAATCCCAGTGTTGCTAACTATGATCGTTTGTTTCCTCCCTTGCCCATAAAGCAGCATCCCCCTATTATGTCAAAAGGGACACCGTTAAACAATGTTGCTGTGCCCCCGATGTATGCTTCTAATGTAGGCACTTCCAGTAACTCTCACAGCAGTGGTCCCTCATTGGATGGTAATCTACACTCCTATCAGTGGAACCGCCAACTTCAACAGCTAATGGAATACAATCCTGCAGTCCTGCATCAAGCTTTCATGATGTCACTCCAGCACAGACATTTTTCTACCCCATCTAATAGTCTTAACTACTACTAAATAAAGTTTCAAAAACTCTGAAAATTTCTACCGCAAGCGACATCATCCTTTCATCGTGCAATGTTCGCAAATCACGATCACTGGCTTCACAAAGATGGCCTACGTATAGGCCATCTCAACATCTATCATTTGCTCAATAAATTACCTGAGCTTTCGGTAATACTGTGCAAACAATTCCATGTGTTTGGAATCACAGAAAGTCGTCTCAACGACAAAATATCCGACTCTGAAATCACTCTTAAGGGGTTTAAAGTAATTCGAAGAGACGCAAATCAAAAATTAGAGACAGGTATTGCTGTATACATTTCCAATTCTCTCAACTGTTCCCGTAGAAGTGATCTCGAGTCAGTAGAGATATAATGTGTTTGGTTAGAGGTGAAGCCAGTCAGTCAGCAACCGTTTCTAATTGGATACCATTATCGGAATCCGTGTGCTGGGTACAATTGGTATGACTGTTTCACTACAATGATGGATAGAGTGTTTACAGAAGGTAGAGAAGTCATGATATTAGGTGACTTTAACATAGATAACACTAAATCCAACCAGACATGGGACGATATCATTCTATCTTACGATTTGAAACAACTAATAAACCGTCCCACAAGGGTTACAGGAACCTCCTCAACTATAATTGATCATATATATGTTACTTGTCCAGTTAATATTATCGAATGTTCTGTTCCTGTTAGTGCAGTTAGGGACCATTACCCAATATGTTGTACGTGGTCGAAAACTGGGTTCAAATCTCCTAAAAATAAACATTTAATCGTCAAATTTAGAAATCTAAAAGCTCTCAACCAAAGTTTATTCTTAGATGACTTACAAAATGCAGCCCTTGAACATGTTTACCAACTTCCTGATCCGGATGATGCACTAGCTTACTGGACAAAGACAGTCTACAGTGTGTTTGATAAACATGTGCCAGTTAAAGAATTTCGAGTGAAGAAATATGGTTCAAGTCACCTGTTTTGTTAGATCAACTGGCCACATATGAGGATATAATAGCATCTAACAGAATATTATTGATCAGAAAAGAATCTACAGACGCAGTAGAAGTGAAACAAAAATAATAAAAAAAAGAGCAGAAAACAAAAATGGAATAGTGAAGTGAAAAGAAAAGACAATTGAGTAGAAGTGAAGACAATAGAAAAGTAGAGCACGCGTATGTAAGAGAAGAGAAGAGAAGAAGAGAAGAAGAGAAGAGAAGAGAAGAGAAGAGAAGAGAAGAGAAGAGAAGAGAAGAGAAGAGAAGAGAAGAGAAGAGAAGAGAAGAGAAAACAGTGAGATGGAATAGCTAAGAATATAATCAATTTGAAAGACGCATCAGCAAGAAGTAACATTGGTAGTATTTTCTTTATTAGACCCACCTTTGGATTCTGTCATGGGCGGTGATTAAGAGATGGAATTATGTTTCTACATTCCTCATGTTGCGTCTGTGAAATGGTGATCAGATATTCACATACATCCACATATATTCACACGAGTAAGTCAGCTCTTAGGCAGATGTGACTGAGTATAACTTAAACGGTATTACTAGCTTTTTGTTAGCGCCAAATGATGGGCGGCGATCAACACATCCGACACCCCACATTGTGCAAACGACTTTGGGCGGAGGAGCGCAACAAGGAGGGAAATAAGCATTGTCCTGGTACGAGGAAGTGCAACCTAAAGGCTGCATGTCGTGGCAGGGCAGACCAGACTCTAAGCCATGGTCGGCAAATAGTCTAGGATATAAGCTTCGATAGGCGGCCAGTTAGAGCACTGCTTTGCTGATCCAGCAGCTTCTGCAGCTTTTCTTGATCCAGGTGTATTGGTGTTACCTTTCCCGTGGAGTAATCTAGGCAGGCGGAGAGAGGGATCATGGACAGCACATGGTCTATACAATTCAGCCCAGGCGTTGTACACTGGAGAGGTTATTATGTCTTGTTAGCAGAAGCACAATATAACAAACTATCGTCTGGCAAGGTGCCAGTAATTAATATTCATATGGGCAATTTTATCTTAATATGTCTCTCCAAGACTGGTGTTCTTATCTGAACATGTCTCTCCAAGACTGGTGTTCTTATCTGAACATGTCTCTCCAAGACTGGTGTTCTTATCTGAACATGTCTCTCCACGACTGGTGTTCTTATCTGAACATGTCTCTCCAAGACTGGTGTTCTTATCTGAACATGTCTCTCCAAGACTGGTGTTCTTATCTGAACATGTCTCTCCAAGACTGGTGTTCTTATCTGAACATGTCTCTCCAAGACTGGTGTTCTTATCTGAACATGTCTCTCCAAGACTGGTGTTCTTATCTGAACATGTCTCTCCAAGACTGGTGTTCTTATCTGAACAAGTCTCTCTAAGACTGGTGTACTTATCTGAACATGTCTCTCCAAGACTGGTGTACTTATCTGAACATGTCTCTCCAAGACTGGTGTTCTTATCTGTAACATGTCTCTCCAAGACTGGTGTACTTATCTGAACATGTCTCTCCAAGACTGTGTTCTTATCTGAACAAGTCTCTCTAAGACTGGTGTTCTTATCTGATTTAACAGCCGTACTGGGGGATAGCCTGCTCTGTGGCGAAGGGGTTACATACACAATTCGTAATCCTGCATACTGCGTTCGAAACACAGCTGCCGGCAATTGGGCAGCAGATAACCTTGCGCTGATTTTCATACAATGGTATTAGTGCCGTCGTTGAGAAAGAAAGGGTAAACTACTGAGCGTAAACAATCCAAGAAATCACAGCCAAAAATACTGGGTTTGACTGCGACGTCCTGTAAAGGAAATGCAACTAACTTAACTAGGAGATATACACCACTCTGTGGTGAGACCTTTCGTAATAAAGGAAGTGCATGCGTGCACAAACAGACTGACTGACAGACAGACAGACAGACAGACAGACAGATAGACAGACAGATAGACAGACAGACAGACAGACAGACAGACAGACAGACAGACAGACAGACAGACAGACCTGCTTGCATACGTAAATATATCAAGAACATATGCCAACAAACCAGGCGAGAGACATCTGGTGACAAAACCCTGGTCTTCAGAATCGTAGGATACAAACACGTCGTAAGTAAATGCGTGGTCGTTGTCTTTCTTGTGCTTGTCCATGACCTTGAGGTAAGCGGCATAGTACAAGTACCTGATCTTCCATCGGAACCTGCCAGGAGAGGATTGTTAAAAAAATATATCTATGACTTAAGACATACAGAAAAGAATAAGGTAAAATTCTATGTCATCAAATTCTTCCCTTGTCTAGTATACGAATGTGAATACTGTCAAAAAATTGAAAATTCAAAAGGATCAACTTCATTGCACCGGGTTTTATACCATATGGCTCAGGCTCTTCCCGCAGGTTGGCCAACCGAAAGCGCCGTATAGACCCAATATATTTTCAGACAGCTGCTTGCTGTACGTTTTCTAACGAACGATAACTTCTGTAATAAACACATATAGTATTGTTTGGCCGGTCTCCCTGGCTGAGGAGTTACACCACTTTCTCCGTAATCCCGTTTATCCACCTGCCTAGTACATTCGCCTAAAGACTGATCATCGCAAGACAAGGACAGAGACATTAACATTAGTTCGTGTAAATACACTTGAAAATACAGGAAGGCCCCGATATATGTCGCTTCGGTTTACGTCGTTTCGCTATAACGTCGTTGACACAATGGGACATAACTTCAATTTACGTCGCTACGTTCCGCTATGCCGTCGTCACCTGTGTTGCTATGCTGCGTTAACATAGCCATGTTACATTTTATGCAGTGCATTTTTCCAGGATTTATTTAGGTGAAGTTAGATGTGTTACGTCATTTTGAGGCTCGCGATCGGGCTGTTGATATCGGTAAAGTCCATCGGTTACCTTCAACCACGGTAAGGACAATTCGTACAGGTGCTGACAAAATCAAAGAGGGTGCTGAAAATGTAACCCTTTGAATGCTTCCAAGATCACCCGTACCAGAAGTACTCGTATGGAAAACATGCAAGCAGTATTGGCCTTCTGGATTGAAGACCAGAAGCAACGGAATATGTCTGTGAGCAAGATAGCTATCCAAGAGAAAGCAAAGTCTCTCTATGAAGATCTAGCTAAGAAAGCGAGTGAGAGTAGTACTAGTAGTGTTGATGATAGTTTTGGAGCGAGTCGTGGTTTTAAAACCTCTACGTCCCAATAATTCTACCACTCGTCCTCCAACCCACCTCTGTTTAGCCAATAAATATCAACAACCATCAAAATAAACATTACATAATACAATGGGTGCTCCATAGGAGCAACCTCGCCCTGTAGGGATAGTCATGCGCACCAGGTGACTCCAGACCGTCAACAGGCTCCTAGGTGCAACAGATTAATATCATTGAAAGTAGGAACTTGGAACGTTAGAACAATAAATGAAGATGGAAAGTTAGAAAACATCAAAAAATAAATGAAGAGAGAGAAGATTAACATATTAGGAATATCGGAAACGAGATGGAAAGTAGCAGGGATAAGGACAGGAGAGGATTGTAAGATTATTTACTCTGGGGGAGAAGAACAGCAAAGAGGTGTAGCCATTATATTAGATAAGCAAACATCAAATTCTGTCAAAGGATATCATGCTGTGTCAGACAGAGTACTATTAGTACAATTAAACGGAAGACCTTTTAAAATAAATGTCATTCAAGTATATGCCCCAACAAGTGAAAGCAGTGAAGAAAGCATAGAGGAATTTTATAATGACGTGGAGTCTGCTTTGAAGAACTGCAAAAAATCAGAAATAAATATCATAATGGGTGATTTCAATGCAAAAATAGGACAACAAGGCGATGGATGCAGTGTAGGCAACCATGGTTTGGGAGAGAGAAATGAAAGAGGATACAGACTTGTAGAATGGGCAAAAGAACAAGAAATGGTTGTAGGAAACACCTGGTTTAAACAGCATCCTAGAAGATTATGGACATGGAGGAGTCCAGACAGCAGGATTAAAAACCAGATAGATTACATCCTGATTAGCAAAAGGTTTCGAAATGCGTTAACAGTCGTAAAAACAGTTCCAAATGCAGACTGTTACAGTGATCATAGATTAATTACAGGCACATTGAGGGTAAAGTTAAAGAAAGTCAAGTATACAGCAGGAAACCCTAAATATGACTTGTGCAAATTGAAAACTGACAAAGAAATACAAGATAATTTTAACATAGAAGTAAAGAACAAATTTGATATATTGTCTGATCTAGAGATCCTGTTTCAAGATGTAGATGATCAATGGGAAACGATGAAGAATTCAATCAGTTGCGCAGCAGAAAAAACTATTCCAAAAGTAAAGAAAGTGGGCCGTAAGACATGGATGACTGAAGAAATTTTACAACTAATGGAAACAAGAAGACAGAACAAAAATAATCCTGCCAAATATGAAGAAATTCACAGAAAAGTGAGAACCTTATGTAAGGAGGCTAAAGAAACATGGCTTGAGAAAAATTGCAGAGAAATTGAAAAACAACACAACAGTAACAATGCGAAACTAATGCACAAAAGAATTCAGGAGCTTACTAATCAAAGAACACGTACATCAGCAGGCTGCCTAAAGACAAAAGATGGAAGAGTCATAATAGAAAAAGATCAGATATTACATGAATGGTCAGATTACGTGAAAAACCTGTATGACGATAACAGAGACGAACAGTATGATGTTCAAAATAATAATGAAGGACCAGCAATTTTGAAGATGGAGGTTCAGAATGCTCTTAACCATATGAAATCTGGCAAGACCCCCGGTTCAGACAGCGTCACAACAGAAATGATTAATGCTTTAGAAGAATATGGAATAGATCAAGTTACCAGTCTGCTTAATACAATATATGATACTGGAAATATACCTCAGGAGTTATGTAATTCTGTATTTATTGCAATCCCAAAGAAATCAGGAGCCTTGGAATGTGATCAACATCGAACAATTAGTATAATGAGTCACATCACGAAGATTTTGCTAAGAATTATCATGCAAAGAGTTAGGAGGAAAATACAACCTGAAATAGGAGAAGAACAATGTGGGTTTGTGGAAGGCAAGGGTACAGTAAATGCTGTGTATATACTGAGAAACATAATCGAACGTTCTATAGAAGTAAACAAAGATCTACACCTTTGCTTTATTGACTACACAAAGGCTTTTGATAAAGTGAGACATGTCAACATGATAAGGATGCTTGAAGATCTACAAATTGATGGAAAAGATCTTAGACTTGTAAAAAACATATATTGGAAACAACAAGCTGCCATAAGAGTTGATAATGAAGTAAGCCAATATCAGCCTATTAAAAGGGGTGTGAGACAGGGATGTGTAATGTCTCCAGATCTGTTTTCCCTGTACAGTGAAAGTATTTTCAGAAATATTGAAGATATGGAAGGAATCAACATTGGGGGACGATGCATCAATAACATTAGATATGCAGATGATACAGTCTTGATTGCAGACAATGAACAGGACCTGCAAAATTTAGTAGATGCGATTGTTACACACAGTGAACAACTAGGGTTAGAATTAAATTGTAAAAAGACACAGATTATGGTCGTCACTAGGAAGGACGAAATACCACAATGTAATATACAAGTAAATGGGAATATTCTTCAACAAGTGAGCAGGTACAATTATCTCGGAACAGTAATAACATCTGATGGGAGATGCCTTGAAGAGATTAGAACAAGAATCGCCATGGCAAAAGTAGCCTTTAGCAAGATGAAAAACATATTGACCAATAAAAAGATGTCAATTGAAACGAGAAAAAGAGTGTTGAGATGCTACATTGAACCTGTACTTTTGTATGGATGTGAAGCGTGGACAATGAGCAGTCAGGCTGAAAAACATCTGATGGCTGTAGAGATGTGGTTTCTGAGGAAAATGCAAAGAATACCATGGACAGCCAGAAAGACCAATGAACAAGTCCTTCAAGAAACAAATGAAGATCGTAAATTGATTAGAGAAATTAGACGTAGACAGTCAAAATTTTGTGGGCATGTTATGAGAAGAAATGGATTGGAGAATTTGGTGACAACTGGTAAGATCGAGGGGAACAGACCAAGGGGAAGACCTAGAAGCAAGTACCTGGATGGCTTGGCCTTGTGGCATGGTCGAGACAGAAACACGGAGCTGATTCACGACTCTGGTGATCGAGTGAGATGGCAGAGCATGACCGCCCACGCTTACCGGCATGGCACATGATGGATGGAATACACTGGATTTCATTTAATTCTATGAGAAATGGTGTTTTTCTATACGTGATTTCACTTAAAGTCTCGTTTTCCAAGAACGTAACCCTGTCTTTAACCGAGGCCTCCTGTATAAATTTCCGTATCTTTCTGTACATAGACTGTGAGTCTGTTCGTTATTATTCAATATCATTGCACTGACTACTAAACCAGGCTTCTTTCGCTGTCTTACATTTTTGTGCTATATATGTATGTGTGAGGAATTAATCCTTTAACTCTTAAGAATATGATACTTACCTGTAAATGACGGTTCCAGCTGCAGCAAATAAGAGAATCAACGTGACAGCAAGGATAACGAGAAACAAGGGATAGTTCTTGGCGCACTCTCTGTCTAGATCACGAATTGTCGACTCGTATCCGTCAAATATTTCTTTGAAAGAACTGTCCGAATACCTGCACATGTATCCGGTAAAATTATTGTGAAAAGCGGGAGATTTGACCATCCACTTCAGAAAGTCCAAATTAAAGCAGTCGCATTGGATTGGACAGCCGGACATGTCCACGGTTAACTGAACCGGTTTAATTCGACACAGGTGATCTACATGTGAGCGGACTGGATGGGGCAATGTAGATAGCCCGGTGTTTTTGACGTCTAACATCTTCAGGTGTTCAATGTGAGAAATTTTTGCCCCAAAGCTGGAAAACGTGTTGCCGTGAAGCAGAATATACTGCAATTGATCTAACTCGTGGAACAAATTTAATGGCAAATTGCTGATGAGGTTCAAAGATATATCAAGATATACAAGGTTGTATAATACTTCAAAGGGAGCTTCGAATTTGTTTAGGTAATTATTTAATTTGTTTGATTCCAGAATAAGAACATTAACTGGCGAAGTTGTTGCAACCTAAGAAGATCTAACTCCTAACTGAAGAACTTGCAGCATTAATCAATCTGAGGCGTGGAAAATGTATGAATGGATAGAAATCCAGTTTTGGTAGCAGGCTACAACGCAAGTCCAGCTCCTCAAGATTGTTATTGTCATCAATGTAGTTTAGAAAATCAGGCAAACTTTTTAAACTGACTTGAACGCGCCTTAAATTCCAGGGTATGCGGGTTCTCACACTCTGTGGATCGTTGTTGATTCTTACTTCGTACTTATCTTGGCGAGTTTTGTTCTCCCTTTGGTAAAATTCAAAATCTGTCAGTGTATTTACGTCATTCCTTTCACTGGCCTCAGTTAAGCATACCTTACTGTTGCTGCTTATGTATAAACTTTCAAGTCCCTCCATCGCTTCCAAGGAGATGTCTTCAGGGTCCACAATCATATAATTATCACTGAGATCAATGAGCTTCAGCCCCTTTGGCAGACTTTTAACTCCGTCATTATCAATGGATAGAATGTTGTTGTATCTGGCAGAAAGCGAGGTTAAACTCGAGGGTAGAATCTGAGTTAAAGAACTGTTGATGAAATTAATAGAAAATTCAGAAACAACATTATCCATTATCAAAGTTTGAAGATTCGATCTCTTAAAATCATTTAGAATCACCGGCAGGTATTGTGTACCTATCTCTGGATTCTCAGAGATGTCCAATGTTCTTAAGTTAGTGAGATGAGAAAATGCATGGGTATCTATCACCACACCATGAATATTACAGCGACGTATGCTAAGTAATGTAATCTGTCCCACATTTCTAAATGACGTATTTGACAAATGGCTAATAGGACACGGGGAAGAAAAAGTCAAATTACGCAAAGACGTCATGTT
Source organism: Cepaea nemoralis (assembly GCA_014155875.1). Taxonomy (NCBI): domain Eukaryota; kingdom Metazoa; phylum Mollusca; class Gastropoda; order Stylommatophora; family Helicidae; genus Cepaea; species Cepaea nemoralis. The sequence goes on from JACEFZ010011503.1 coordinate 488,531, forward strand.
TCTAAATCCCGGGCCGTATTCTTGATCACCGTAATTGTCAATATACAGTTCTGTCAGATTGTACAGGTAGGCCAACATCAGATCTGGATATGGTGGAGATTCTGTGCACGGAAATGCATTATCGTTCAGGCGCAAAACTTTCAGGAATTTCAGTGGTTCAAAAATGTGTTCCGACAGACTTGCATTGGTTTCCTATTAGATTGCTACTCAAGTCTAAGACTGTCAGCCGAGAGAGACCGTTAATGCGTTATCCTCTATAGCAAGTCATAGTGTTATAGGGACAGATCTAAATGTTCAAGACATCCGTATCGCAAAAAGGCATTTGCAGTCAAAGTTTGATTAGTTCGTATATAGATTGTAAGTCAGTAATGTTGGGCGGTAAATCTTGAGGCACTGAAGTCAGATCACAGGATGAAAGTCACACTTGGTTTTGTCGCATGCACATTGTGAGTTCCCGACGCTGAGACGTTCTTCATAACGCAATGTCGCTGTACCTTGTCCCGGCTGGAGCGTGGAAACCTGGAGGTTTGTAGATTTTAGATGTACTCGAATAATGCTTGTGCTCTCATTCGTTGTCGTCTTGGCGACTTATTTTCTTTGAAGTTTTGCTGTTATTCTTTTATTGGTGATCAGATCGTCATTTTGAGCAATCCCACCGGCAACATTATTTTCCAGATTCAATGTTTTGGCAAAATGCATGTATTCCTTGATATATAGTGTGTTGTTATCTGGCAATATTTCAGCTTTGTCATCTTTAATATGACTTTGTTCAATGCTCATTATTGACGTTGAAATCACAGTTGGGACATGTTTATTATCAGTACTTTCATTTCTATTCATCTTTATGCCACCAGCTTCAGGAATGGGACTTCTAGTAATATTGAAAAAATCTTTGCTGAAATGATTATTTTTATTGCCCGTTAAAGGTACTGCCGGAAACCTATGACGCAATCTCGGATCAGTGTGTACAGATCTTGAAACAGCAGTTCTTGTAAAGTTTATTGTACTAGTAGAACTTTGTAGCTGGGAATGAAACTGTGTCGCTTCTATGAATGATAAAACAAGAGCAAAAACCTGGATTGGCATCATGATTGCCATTTTATCAATAATCTCTCCTTCTCTGTAGGATCACTCTCATCCCAGATTATAAATAATGCTTTATCCTCACTGTATCAATAATCTCTCCTTCCTAGTAGCTCATGTTCCACCCCAGATTATAGACAATACTTTAGACTCACTGTACCAATAATCTATTCTGCTCTGTGGCACATACTTCATCCAAGATTGTAGAGAATATCCAAATGTCACTGCAGCTGTAGAATAGAATATAAACGAATATAACAGAACCAACCCTTACTTCAATGGATTTTACTTCAAACTAACAGCCACATTTGCTTCATGGCATTCTGTAACCTAAATAAAATGTTCACAAGATAATAATTGAATAAGCTATGTCTGTTGCAATTATTATAACCAGAACATGTGGCACATTAGGCAATTGTGCAAAAAACTGGGAGTGGAGTAAATACGACTGAATAAAATGAATAATATAAAGATCAGACAAGTAAGAGGACACTATACTTTGTGCTGCAAAGAAACAAAAATATACCAAAGTTTGGGTGACGATGATCGAGCTTTTCACAAAACAAAAGCAAGATATGACTAGGAAACCCAGTAAACAAAAGACACATGCATTTAAAATCGAGTGTGTTGACCAACGTCATCTTTAAATAACAATAATGGAGAAAAGAATAGAGGGCAGATGTCAAGTATCTAGATAGAGTAACTATGATTGAAATATGAGCAGTAAAGAGTTAAAGACAGTACACAACAATTCAATTGAAAACAGACTATAACTAGACATAAATACATGACATGCCGGGAAAACTAGTCAGGCGAATAAGCCAGCGAGCTCTAGTGTCATAAAATCGGGTTATCAGGAAGAAAGTTCACGATCAGAGTTGTCGTTCCGAATTGGGAAAGAAAGAGCTCCTCATTCAGTCATCGTGATAGCTTATAGTATGTCCCACAAAGAATGCCTTCATTCACGATCAATTATTTTGAAAACTGTCTGTTGCATCGTTATGACATTTTTCCAGCCGTCTTATATTTACCCCCACCCAAGGAATATATCTTTGATATGTCCAAAAACAACTTAAATCAACAAAAGCGGCGACATTTCTTTGATGTTTTGCTGAACAACTAGTGATTTCTCGCTAACAAATTTATGTTTACAGTAATGGAAGCGCCGCCAAATCAGATGACACACAAGGCGTATCCGGATTCGTATGGGAGTGGGTGCAATGAAAGAAGAAGCTTAAAATCGATAGGGTCGGCTGCACTGCACCGGGTTTTTATTACATATGGCTCAGTTTCTTTCCACAGTGCGGAAAGCGTCGCACAAAGCGCGCACTCCGTACCTCCAGCGACGACCCTCGGGAGTCTCCGAAAAAATGCACTCGTGAAATGAAGGACGCGGCCCGGAATCGAACATACAACATTCGGAGCCCGAGTCAGACGGCTTGACCACTTCACCATGGAGAAGGGGTGCAATGTGTAATATTAGTAAAGACAGAGAATTTACAGAGGCATGAGGTAAATAATTTGTAAATTGACAGGAAAGTAGAAGGAATATATTTCTTACCTTATTTTTCATTTCCTTCTTGTTTCTTCAGCTGCTGGTTAGTAATGTGTACACAAGTATTCGTGTTAGCTGTTTATATTGAGTTCGTGAAAGCTTCCAAATAGCTGTGCGTTAATGTGCGTATGGAGTGACCAGAAATGATACCTCAATTTAGTCATCATGTTTCCATTTTTAAGGATCTGTTCAGCTGTCTGTGTAGTTTGTTCACACGTACACATGGGTGACAGACCCGCTTTGAGTCTTCATGAAAGATTGTCTACTCTGTTGTTTACCATTCAGAGACGGAACATGATTACCTGTTTTGCACTATGAAAATAGTTGTCAGTGTCTCTGTAGTGGGCTTTCTTCTTAACGACCAAGATGTTGGTCCTCTTTTCATTGAAGTTTATAGATTGATTCGTATGCACGTGTGTTGTTCCCTAATTTGACAACGTGTTTGCTCTCACGTTTCTTGTTATGCCACAATATGTCAGTTTCAACCGCAATATTACTCTTCTGTTGGTATTCAATGCTTTTAGTGTGTGTGTGTGTGTGTGTGTGTGTGTGTGTGTGTGTGTGTGTGTGTGTTCAATGCAGTTGTTTGTCATCGCTGAGGGCTTGCGGAATTGAAAATTCAGCACTGTGGAATACAAACTGTTGACACTGATATTAAGCTGATGCTGTAATGTTTAGGGCCTGCATTTCTTCTGAATATTCGTAGCAAAATATCCCAGTTGGTGTGCACGTGGATTAAGGTCTGCTATCTGCTCAGACCTTAATCTGTGTCGGACGATTCCAGTAGGTTGATGACTGCTCTCGGTTGCATAACATTCAATCCATCCTTTCTCCAGTAATCCTCTTCCTCTTTCAACACATGGTCCTCACAGTTTTCTAGTAACTTTTATCAATATTTAATAGCGCGGACTGGATTAGTATCCTGACGTCAGACAATTTGAATATAGTATTGTCAGCTGCCACCTGTCCTTTAATTTTAGCCTACACAAGTTCTATAGGGTTAAAATGAGAATGGTACGGCGGAAGTCTCAAGCACCCATGACGATGCTCTTCTATCACTTGTCGATTTGATATTTCTTGCTTTTTGGCGTCTGTTTTACAAGGGACAACAATTCTATCTAGAAAAACGTTTCTGGAAATGGTATGTTTTCCATTCGGAGTCATATCTTTATTGCTCCCTTTGTAGGTCTGATGCTGTAGGTCTTGTGTCTTCTTAGGCAACAACATTGATGCCATGCATTGTCCATAATTGGACACGACGGTCTATCTAGGGATGGAAGCACAGTATTCTCGAGCCAATCTCTAAATACATTACCATTCATTTATTATGATAATCCCTATTGTCTGTATGCTTGGATACGATTCTGTTGTAAGCCATTATGCGTATTACCAGCATGGGCCATGACCAAAAGCTGTCCTATACTACTGGGCACATATCGCTTTATCTGTCCTTCCACTGATTGCCATTCCTTATCACTTGTGTGGTGCGCATTGATCCACATTTCATCCAAAGACACAATATTTTCTTTGCGCATTTCCTTTATTTCACGTCGGTATCTGCTTCTCATGGCTCCTAAATGCGGTTGCTCGCAAAGATTATTTCTACCCACCTTGTACTTTCAAATAGTGAAGATAATGTCCTTATAATTTTCCAGAAAGTTGTTTTGGATAGCTCTATGTTATTGTTCTTTCTGAACCAAACCCTCAGTTTTCTTACAGTCACTGTTTCTTTGGCATCCAGCATTTTTATAATGCTGGATAATCCTGGATATAAAATCCAAACGTTTTTATAATTTTAGGAGACTCCGTGGCGAAGTGGTCAAGCCTTTTTACTCGGGTTCCAAAGTTCGTGGGTTCGATTCCGGGCCGCATCCAATTCACGAGTTAAATTTTTCGGAAACATCTGTGGGTCGTCGCTACAGCTGCGGAGTTCGTGCTTTGTACGATGCTTTCCGCTCTGCGGAAAGAGACCGAGCCATATGGGATAGAACCCGGTGCAATAAAGTCGACCCTGTCGACTTTTTAAGGCATTTTTATAATAGCCCGCCTTATGACATCTTTGTCAAAGCTGTCTACAATAATCTTTCTACCTATCATTTTGTTATTGCGTGGTGGTTTAATTCCAGATTCTTGCACCCATCTACTCAAACCCAATGCATGCACTGTTCTTTTTTCGGAATTTGTAATAGTATAAAACAGTTTCCTGCGATCAGCTTTTTGACAAAAATATGTGTACAACTTCATAGCGATTCTTAAAGTGTACAATTTCGCATTAAATCCCATTGAAAAATATTCACACATTTCAATGTGAGCGATAAGTGTTAAGATTTAAAAACAAAAAAAAAACAAAAAAAAAACATGTTAATCAGGTTTCATGAAATAACCCACATTTTGAGACACCTCTGAACAGTCCTTGTTTGAACAACGCAGGTAGTTGGCATAAGGCCAATCCCTTCAAAACACGTACAATATTCAACATTGTGAGCTGATTGTCTGGCTACGCTGTAATACATTTAAAATTATGAATTTCATCTCAGACCCGTAAATTATATACCGCATATAAACAAACTTTGAAATCTGCTGTAAAATCTCCAGAACAAAAAGTTTTTTGTTGGGTGGACATGATGATAAGGATATATACTATATCTCATAATTTTCCTTTAATTGGTTACTGAGATATGGATATTTATATTGCGGCAAAAAAATGTGGACATACTATAGCTGCAAGTCATACAAGAGCGATTAGCCATCAAAATTATAGAAGTCATACATACACGTTAGAGAGGTCATACGTTAGACGGAAAGCAGAGACGCAAGAACATTATACTTGTATAAACATTTTCAATGACAAGTACTTTAGACATGATCAACTCCAATTCCTGTATCTGCATCTCGTGTGTATTTCAACGACCAAAGTACTAGTCTGAGGACCTGTGTGTGCAAGAAAGGACCAACTGAGAGTTGGAAAGCCCGGTGAATGATGCGAGTGAACATTAACATTGATCAGCAGCGGTACCATACACTATATACGATTATTGTATGCCAGCGTTTGGTACTGCACTAAGTTATGTGTTTGTGAGTGTGTGTGTGTGTATGTGTGTGTGTGTGTGTGTGTGTGTGTGTGAGAGAGAGAGAGAGAGAGAGAGAGAGAGAGAGAGAGAGAGAGAGAGAGAGAGAGAGAGAGAGAGAGAGAGAGGGAGGACAAACGAGCAAACTTTATTTTCAAAGGGTTAAGAATTGGGCACAACATTCTGCCCTTCTTCTATCTTTAATCTCATACGTTATTTAATTCAACATCACGTATTAAGCTAATCTTAGACAAAGAAACAACAATATGTATTAAAACGCATGGAAAATAATCAATAATACATGACTCACTAAGGCAATTTTTAACAAGACCATTATAAATACACAAGGAAGTTGTAACATGCCATACATGCGGGACTGTTTATTAGCTAGTTGTTGTTTGAGATAATTTTCATTATATTTTGTTTTTGTGTTTAGGGGGACATTTAGTCTGTACTGAGATAGTGTTCAAACAGGTTGCGACTATATGTATAGTGATTGGTAATATCTTTGAATTTCTTGTGGAAGATTGTTCCACAACCGAGCGGCAGAGTATGCTAAGCTTGTTTTGTATAAGTCTATCCTAGGTTTAGGGATGTGAAGTATATTAGTCGTTCGCTATGTCTTGCGTTATAATTAAACAATGGCCAAAGGTAGCCTGAGCATTTTGAAATAGGATTTTGTGAAATAGTTTGGCCTTATTAAAAATCATACGTTTGTGGAGTAGCAGTAACTGAAGACGTTCAAGTAAGTTAGAATTGTCGATAAGCTTTTTGCCATTAATGAAAAGCGCTGTCTTTTTCTGGAGTGAATAAAGGCGTTTTGTTATTGAATTGGAGCATCCATCCCAGATTGTGGAGCAATAGTCAATATGTGTTTGTATATGGGAAGTATAAAATATCTTTCTTGTGTTTTCATTAAGGAAATTTGTTATTTTGGCAAGTTGGTATACTTTTTTGGATATTATTTTTAACGAGAGCATAAACATGGGAAATACATGTTAGATTTCTACAAATGACAAGACCCAGTGCTTTGTGCTCGGTTACGTTTTCTACAGGCGTGCTAACAGAATGCCAGAAAATTGTGCTTCATCAAGCAAAGCGCTCAATAGAACACCAGGATATTGCTGACGCCTTTTTTGAGCCCGCCAACCTGTGGTTTTAATCCCACCTCCCCGGAAACCTTAAAATCCCCCCTTGGGAGGGGGGGGGGGGGAATTCCCAACTGCTTGAGAACCATTGGTCTAGATAGAGCATTTTTATGAGTTGTACTGCATGTGATGAAAAGCCCATATTCCTCATGATTTCCCAAAGTTTCTGATGTGGTACACAGTCAAATGCTTTTGAATAATCTACAATACATGAGAATAGGTGTACACTGAATGTGTATGGATTAAGTGTGTTTTTCGTGGTGAAATGGAGTTAGGACCGTGCAACGGAGTTCGTGCACGCGCGCGCGGACTCCCTTCGGCGTATCATCGGCGCCCGGTGGCGATAGTTAAGCCTAACATGACGACCAGACGACCGACAAGAACACGGCGTGGTAAGAGGGCGGGCACACGCAGAAAACGGTTAAAATGTGACAGATTGGGCATCGGACACGTTCGAGTACTGTACTGGAACTGTGCATCATTTAGTCAACGCCAACCCATTCTTGAAAAACTACTGTACGGAAACGATATTGTAGTCTTACAAGAAACACAGCTCGGCGACGGAACAGTCAATGTCGCGGGATTTCAGGGATTCTTTAACAGGCGGCACCTCGGACAGGCCATTCTGGTCCGCGACAACATACTAGTGTCTGAGATCGATATGTCTTCCTGGAACAGTGATGCCCTGCAAGTGCAGGCATTAAGAATAATGACGCCAGTGCAGCTTGTAATCGTGAACGTTTATGCGCGAAATGGGAAGGTCGACGTGCGACAATGGCAGAGTTTGTTCGATATGGATGAAAGACATATCATCTACTGTGGGGACTTCAATGCCAGAGGCAGTCAATGGGGGAATTGCATCACCAATAGACAGGGAGAAAATCTGGAGGACGCCCTGGCATATGCTGCCCTAATCTGTCTGAATGATGGGAAGATCACTAGAATAGCCACTCGACCAGGTGACTCTGACAGCATCATTGACTTGGCTCTGGTGTCGCCCACCATCGCACCAAGGTGCCGGTGGGGCACACTGGGATACCACGATAGTCACCACTACCCTTGTGTCATCCTAATCAAGAAAGACGGGGCCATGAGTCAAAGAAACAAGACAAATGCCTTCCCGTACGACAACACTGGTCAAGACGCCATAAGCAAGATCAGAAGAAGGAAACTACTTCCTCCCGCAGGAGACAAGAAAGATGGTTGCAGCCACCATGGTGGAATGGAGAGGTCGAGAAGGCATGGCTGGGAAAGAGGCAGGCTGTCAAAGACTGGCAAAAGGCCAGAAAGGCTAACATGCCACAGATTGAGTTGGCGAACCTGAAGACTGAGGTCGATAGGACGACGACTTTATTCAAATCCTGCGCCAAACAGGCCAAGGCCGAGACATGGGACGAGTTCTGCAGGAAGGTGTGCTCCGAGCGATCTCTTACGACATTCTGGCGCCTCCACAAGAGCATGAACGGTGCTGCACAACGTAGGGGTATTCCAGACTTTCATGGCACAGACCTCGCATGGAAAAAGTCGGATGCGGATAAAGGTAAGGCCCTTCTTGCACGCTACATAGAACAGACTGACCAGAAAGACGAGCCCGCCAGACAGAGGACCACAACGACACTCTCTCAGTTGTGCGAGGGGTCGGGACAGACGAAGAATGGACAATCACAGCTGAGATATTGCGTGCGATGCTCAAGAAATCACCTAACACCGCCCCAGGCCCAGACGGCGTCCGATATGGTGACCTACTGGTGATATCAGATGATGACATGGAAGAACTGGCCAGAGAATTCAACACCAGTATCCAGAGGGGTCAGGTCCAAGAAGAATGGCTACATAGCTACTTGTTGCCGCTGCCAAACCGAACCAAGATAAGCGGCTACAGAATCATTACGATGCAGAATACTGTTGGCAAGCTACTGGAGAAAATTGTCGCACACAGACTTGCTTGGGACTTGGAACAGCTCGGCTGCTTCCCGCCCACACTTGGAGGATACAGACGCAACATAGAGTCATGGCTGAATGCAGCGGTCTTTGCTCAAGATGTTTACGAAGGATTTCAGGTCAGAGAAGAGACATGTGCGGCCGCCATAGACTTAGAGGACGCATATAACAGAGTATCTTTCGAGCACTTGATGCAAACCCTCCTCAGACTGAAAGTGCACCCTCACCTTGTACGATGGATAGCTGCAGTTCTGCTCCAAAGGAAGGTGGTGCTAAGATGCGGGAGTTGGTCTTCTGAGCCGATAACGATATGTCCAGGATTGCCGCAGGGTTCACCACTGTCACCAGTACTATTCAACGTGTATACGGTGCCGATCACTGAACAACAGTTGGACGGGAGGGGTAGGACTCTGTCATTCGTTGACGACATCCTCGTGTATCGACAGGGTCGAGATAGACAGGCGGTTGCCAATGATATGCAGGGCGAACTAGATCGAATTTTCTCATGGTGTGCTGATGCCGATGCCCTTGTCAACCCTGCAATGGCAACGGTTACATGGTTCTCACTAAACAACCATATTGTGAAAACAGACCTGCCGGCAGTAAGAATGGATGGGAGCAGTTTGAGTAGAACCTAGTCAATGACATATCTTGGCGTGAGGCTTGATCGTAGCCTGTCCTTCAGAGATCATGTCGATTATGTCATAACGAAGGCTCGAAAAGGTTTGTCAGCAATGAGAGTCATGGCGACTGCCAATATCGAGCAAAGACTGCTAATACTTCTGTTCAAAGGACTTGTGCTTTCACGCATCGAGTATGCCCTGGCCATCCTCACTGTCAGCCCTACACAGATTGGAAGACTTGAAAAGGTACAAAACGAAGCCATGCGCATCATTTTGGGCTGCACGAGAGACACCAGCTGTGTAGCAATGAGATACCTCCTTGACTTCCCGACAATGGAACACAGGATCAAGATCTGGAGAGCTCGTGCATACTTAAAAATAAGTGCAGATGAGCAGCACCCTCTGCATGACGCTATATTCAGAGAAAAGGGTGACAGGCTAAAGAGGGGCAAATCATGGATGGGTCGGGCGGAAGATGTCGTCAGACAGGTCTGCAGTCTTACCAGTATCAACCCCGGCAAGGAATGGGTGCCGGTGCCTCCAGCTTTTAAGTGCACTTTCTCCTGCATTATCACACTCGACAGACGGTGCATAGAGCAGAACCCTGCCGCTGTCAATGCAGAGGTTAACGCGCTCATCTATTAACACTCAGATAGCCCCGAAGTGCTCATCTATACAGATGGATCTGTTGTAAAGCAGCAGAGAAGTGCGTGGGCATTTACAGCCCGTTCAGCGGGCCGAACCGTTCAAGAATCCAGTGGTGCCCACTCTATGACCACGAGCAGCATGACGATGGAGGTGATGGCAGTTACACAGGCTTTCATATGGCTGGAATCACAGCATTATACCAACGTGTGTGTACTAAGTGATTCAATGAGCATGATTCAGAAGGTCGAAGCTGGATCTGTACGTAGACAGTGGACTGAATCGCTGCGGAAGTCTGTTGTCCGTAAAGTCACCTTCATCTTCGTCCCGGGACATGCGGGAGTCGAGGGAAATGAACGAGCTGACAAACTGGCTGGCTCTGCACCCCCTGTAGATGGCCAGCCCATGGATCGTGCCGATGTTATTAACGTCCTTAAAGATATGGCGAGAACAGAGGACTTTGACGTCAATGATTCCACATCGCTGTCCAGGATGAAAGACCTGGGAGTAAGAATCGGCACAGCCAGACGCGAGAGGTACATCGGGAAAACAAAGCGCCTCGTCAACCAACACAGAACTGGCACTATTAGCCACCGGACGCTGATGCATATGCTGGGGGGGGGGGGGATCTGAGCACCTATGGACATGTCCGGAGTGCAACGAAGATACCCCAACTGATAACTGATAACTGATAGGAGGTGTACATTAAATTCTCCGCACTTCTCTATTATTAAATGCATGTTGAGTATGCGATCTCTTGTTCCTCTTCCTTATCTAAATCCAGCTTGAACCACGTTAATCTATTCTTCCATTTTCTTATGAGGTCTTCTCATTATGATTTTTAGTAGAATTTTACTTGCATGACTGATCAGGGCAACAGTTCTATGGTTGATGCATAATTTCAGGTTGCCCTTTTCTGGTATTGGAATGAAGATAGTTCTCTTTTTAAATCTTTTGGCGAAATACTATATTTCTATATCTATTTACATAATGCGTGACAGATGTTTATGCTTTCTTCTCCTCCCGCTTTAATTAGTTCAGTTGGTTCCCCGTCACACCCAGGTGATTTACCATTCTTCAGATTATTTACTACCCATGGCATTTCACCCAATGAGGGTTCCGGTTCTGTCTCTGCTGTCATTGGCTCATGTATCTCATTCATATCCTCACGGTCATACATATCACACATTCCATTGCCGTATATCTGCCATCTTTCTAGTCTTTTTCTAGATTCTGTAAAGGTATTTATTACTTTTTTCCAACTTGTCACAGATAACATTTAATTGAGTTTGAACATTTCTTGTCAATAACTTCATTTCTTTGAACATTTCGTAATCTCTTACATTCTTATGATATTACTCCATTTTAATACACCCTTGTGTATATTGGTTTTTGTCCTTTCTTGTGTTCTTTCTTATTTCTTGTGTTAAACATTTATACTTCATCCTACTGTTATCGGTTCCCTTCGTTGTTTTATTAATTCTAACGTGTCTGATGTAATCCACGGCTTATGTTGCTTAGTCTTGGTGGGAATTAAATGTTTGGCATCTGTTATCAAGATATCTCTAGCTTGTATTGCCAGTTCGTCAGGTGTCATTTACTCCTGTACAGAGATCAAGACCCCAAAACGATTCTTTACTTCTACATTGAATGCATCTGGTATTTTTGTGAGATCAAAACGAAGTCGCCTTGGTCCTCGGGTAAGCGTTTTGAGTTTTACTTTCAGATCTGCTTTTAATAACTGATGATCTGTATCACAGTCTGCACTTCGTAGAGGTTTTGCCGATGCTATGCTTGATCTCAATCTTCTTTTTATTAAGATAAAAATCTACCTGGTTCTGGGTAGTACAGTCCGGGGACTTCCATGTGAAGAGTCTTCTTCGGTGTTGTTTAAAAAGTGTATTGGCTATAGTTAACTCACTTTAAATGATTTGTCACCTGCATCATTTCTGTTTCTCAATCCAAATTTTCCTAAAACGTGTCTTTCATTTTCAGCTCTTCCTGTTCCCACTAATCTATATATGTAAAAGGCAATCTCCGTCTGTATGTCCTTTATGCGTTCGCGAACGGTCCGTCCGATTGAGATGAAGTTTTCTACACGTCTTCCTCTCTTCCCGTGCTGCCAACTGTCATAGTTTTTTTTAGTGTACAAACATATTTTCTTATTATTATTTAATATTTTAATTTACATTATAATGTATATATAGTGAGGAGACATAACTTCTAATAGAATTGCTATATATGTAAAATTGTTACATATTTCTCAAATAGGTGGACCTCTTCGCTACAGTTATCTACAGGCATATGCGTTATAATCCTCCTCCTTCTCACTCTCCCCCTCCTCCTCCTCCCCCTCCTCCTCCCTCCTCCTCCCTCCTCCTCCTCCCTTCCTCCTCCCTCCTCCTCCTTCCTCCCCTCCTCCCTCTTCCTCCTTCTCCTCCCTCTCCTCCTCCTCCCTCTTCTTAATCCTTTCTCCTCCTACCTCCTACCTCTCCTCCCTCCTCCTCGCTCTCCTCTTCCCTCCTACTCCTCCCTCCTCCTCCCTCCTCCTCCCTCCTCCTCCCTCCTCCTCCTAATCCCTCCTCCTCCCTCCTCCTCCGCCCTCCTCCTCTCTCTCCCCTCCTCTTCCTTCCTCCTCCTCCCTACACCTCCCTCCTCTTCCCTCCTCTTCCTCCCTCCTTCGCCTCTCCTCCTCCCCCTCCTCCTCCTCCCTCCTCCCTCCTCCTCCTCTCTCCTCCTCCTCTCTCCCTCCTCTCGTCCTCCTCCTCTATCCTCCTCCCTCCTCCCCCTCCCTCCTCCTCCCTCCTCCTCCTACCTCCTCCTTCTCCCTCTCCCTCCTCCTCCCTCCTCCTCCCTCCTCCTCCTCCCTCCTCTCCCTCCTCCTTCCTCCTCCCTCCTCTCCCTCCTTCCCTCTCTTCTATCCTCTCTCCTCCTCCTCCATCCTCCTCCGCCCTCCTCTTCCCTTCTCCTCCTCTCTCCTCCTCTCTCCCCCTCCTCCCTCCTCCTCTCTCTCCCTCCTCACTCCCTCTCCCTCCTCCCTCATCCTCCTCCTCTCTCCTCCTCCTCCTCCGCCCCCTCCTTTGCCCTCCTCCTCCCTTCTCCTCCTCTATCCTCCTCTCTCCTCCTCTCTCCTCCTCTCTCTCCCTCCTCATCCCTCTCCCTCCTCCTCCCTCCTCCTCCCTCCTCCTCCCTCCTCCTCCCTCTCCATCCTCCTCCCTCCTCCTCCTCCCTCCTCCTCCTCCCTCCTCCTCCCCCTCCTCTCCTCCTCCCCTCCTTCCTCCTCCCCCTTCTCTCTCCTCTCCTCTCTCCCTCCTCTCTCCTCCTCCACCTCCCTCCTCCTCCTCCCTCCTCCTCCTCCCTCCTCCTCCTCCCTCTCCCTCCTCCTCCCTTCTCCTCCTTCCTCCTCCTTCTCTCTCGTCCTCCTCTCTCCTCCTCCCTCGTCCTCCTCCCTCCTCCTCCTCCCTCTCCCTCCTCCTCCTTCCTCCTCCCTCCACTGCCTCCTCCTCCTCCCTCCTCCTCCTCTCTCTCCCTCCTTCTCCTTCCTCCTCCCTCCACTCCCTCCTCCTCCCTCCTCCTCCTCCCTCCTCCCTCTACTCCTCCCTCCTCCTCCCTAATCCTCCTCCTCCCTCCTCCTCCCTGCTTCTCCTCCCTAATTCTCCTCCTCCTCCCGCCTCCTCCCTCCTCCTCACTCCTCCTCCTCCTCTCTCCTCCTTCCTCCTCCTCCTCCTCCCTCCTTCCTCCTCCTCCTAATCCCTCCTCCTCCTCCCTCCTCCTCCCTCTCCCTCCTCCTCTTCCTCCCCTCTCCTCCTCCTCCCTAATCCTCCCTCCTCATCCCTCCTCCTCCTCCACCTCCCTCTTCCTCCTCCCTCCTCCTCCTCCCTCCTCCTTTTTCTTCTGCTGGGTAATAATAACAACAATGTGAGACAGGAGCAGGTGCCAAATATGAATTAAATTAGACGCTTCCCGCCAGGAGCTGGGCGAAGCCGGGCCGTGTCGTCTTTTTTGGTAACGGGAACGGGAGCAGGGGCCGAATATGAATTAAATGAGACGCTCCCCGCTTTGGGAATGGGAACGGGAGCAGGGGCCGAATATGAATTAAATTAGATGCTCCCCGCCAGGGGTTTGGCGAAGCCGGGCCGGGTCAGACAGACAGACAGACAGACAGACAGACAGACAGATAGTTGGGAACGGGAACGGGAGCTTATATGACTACTTATATGAATTAAATGAGATGCTCCCCACCAGGAACTTGGCGAAGCCGGGCCGGGTCAGCTAGTTATTATTATATTTCGCTCTCTCTTACTCCATCTCACACTCTTTTCCTTCTCTTTCTACTTCTCTTTCATCTTCGTCGTCCTCGCCTTCCTCCACGCTGTCTCCTCCTCGACTCCCGTATGCTGCTGCCGCTGCTTATCTTCTTCTTCCTCCGCCTCCCCTTCCTCCTCCTCCTCCTCTTCTTCTTCTTCTTCTTCTTCTTCTTCTTCTTCTTCTTCTTCTTCTTCTTCTTCTTCTTCTTCTTCTTCTTCTTCTTCTTCTTCTTCTTCTTCTTCACTTAACGTTAAGCACTCACATATGTTGTCATCTCTTACAACGGATTCCACTTTTTTCCTTCATCTTCTGACCTTTATCAGTCATTGAATCATACGTCCTCAAACATCTCACATCAAGCGTCCTATCTTTCGCTATGCCCTTCATGTCTTTCCCACATTATTCATCTCTGTTTCTAATTATCTTCGCCTCGCGATTTAGGTCTCCCTCCATTTCGTTTGCCCAGTGTGTTCCAGAGAAAGCACTTTCTAGTTATACTACTACTACTACCATGTTTTCTCAATGAATGTCCCATCCAGCCCCAGCGCCTTTAACTCACATCTTCATTGCCTCGAAGTGCCTACACCGGCAACCGTCGAGGTATCAACTCGTAATAATGCAAAACAGCAACGAAGGACGAGGAATTAAACTTGCGTCCTTACCTTGAATACAATGACAATCAACGGCAAAAGTCAAGATATCAAAACGCCACCAGAAGTTTATTCCGTAGCAGACATGTGAACATTAAACTCACGCAGACCTGTAGGTTGACCCCTATAGACAGGGTCGGCACCTACTTTACTAATCCACCGATGAGTGTCCAGTCTACTGCGCTCTGCTTGAAGCCCTGATCCACTGATTCCATTTAAGCTGTAATTCCACTCTAGGTTTTTCCGCCCGGTTACTTCACTGCCGTATCATCATCAACAGATCCCTCTCCTGATTCATAGCTGTCTCACGCTCATATCATCGCGTCCAGAGGTCACCTCACACAGATCCTTTGAAACACGTCCTTGTTCGAAATCACAATCACAGCGTCTCCCGTTGCTGTCCAATTACGTTGTCCACATTCTCCTTGGATTCCTTTGTTGACGTCCACTTTCGTGTCCGAGTGGGGAATTCCCATTTTCCAATTTATACTTTTCGTGGTGGGTCGTGTCGCCGTATGGCATTCATGCTCTAGAGACTGCCCAAGTCTCTCCCTAAGCTCCGCACGAGTTATTGTTATACACATTTAGTTCCTGTATTGTGCACAGACAACAATTAATGAATGTTCGTAGTTTATTAGTGGTTGTTTTAATAGTTCACCATGTTTTCACTGTTCTCTTTAAGTTCTGCACTCTATAAATTAAAAAAAAAAACAGGATGGTATACAGCCACTTAGTTATGGCATAGTGGATCAGACGTATAGTTTTCTCGAATAAGGGAAACAAGGTTTCGCATATACAGAAACCACTATGCAGTTGAAAATGAAAAGAGTATGCCAAATAGGCTGTTGCTTAAGCTAACCTAAAAAAGGAGAATATTTATAGCATGTATAATTACATCCATACTATCCTGTTTTTATTTTGTTTATGACTTAATCTACACAGTTCAGAACTTGAAACAAAAACTCGAAGAGAACAGTGAAAACGTGGAGAGCGATTAAAACAACTACTAATAACCTACGAACATGCATTAACTGTTGCCTGTGCACAATAGAGGGACTAAATGTTTACGACAAAATCACTAATGCGGTGTTTAGGGAGAGAACTGTACATACTGTAGAGAATTAAGGTGTGAGTTAAAGGTGCTGGAGCTGGATATGATATTCATTGAGAAAACATGATAACAGTATAACTAGAAAGTGCTTTCTCTGCAACACACAGGGCAAACGACATGGAGGGAGACCACGCAAGGCGAAGACAATTAGAAACAGATATGAATAATGAAGGGGATGACATGAAGGGAGCTGCTAGACAAAGCGAAAGATAGGACGCTTGATGTGAGATGTTTGAGGACGCATGATCCAATGCGGGATAATGGTCAGAATATGAAGGAGAAAAGTGGAGGGAGCTGTAAGAGATGGTAAAATATATGAGTGCTTAGCGTTAAGTGTAGAAGAAGGAGGTGGATGAGAAGCAGCAGCAGAATCAGAAGACGGATGAGGAGGGAAGACAGGGTGGAAGCCGAAGACGAAGAGGATGAAAGAGAAGTAGAAAGAGATGGAAAAGAGTGTGCGATGAAGTAAGAAAAATCGAAAAATGTTAATAATAATATCTAATGTGAACAGGAAGAGCTGAAAATCAAAGACACATTTTAGGAAAATTTGGATTATGAAACAAAAATTATGCAGGTAACAGTGTAATTGAATTGTGCACAGAAAATGAGATAACTATAGCCAACACACTTTTTAAACAATACACAAGAAGACTCTTCACATGGAATTCCCCGGACAGTGCTTATAAAATCCAGACATATTATATTTTAATACAAAGAAGATGGAGATCACGCATAACATCGGCAAAAACCCTACCACGTGCAGTCTCTGGAACTCCCTCATCAGTTATTAGAAGTAGATGTGAAAGTAAACCTAAAACGCTTACGCGAGGACTAAGATCACTTCGTTTTGATCTCACAAAAATACCAGATGCATCCAACTTAGAAGTGAAGAATCGTTTTGGGGGGTGTTGATTTCTATACAGGACGAAATGGCACCTGATGAATTGGCAGCACAAGCTAGAGATATCTTGATAACAGCAGCCAAAGATTTAATTCCGACCAAAAAGAAGCAACATTAGCCATGGATTACATCAGACACGTTAGAATTAATAAAACAACGACGGTAACTCATACAGAAGGGACGAGAATCCGATAACAAAATGATAAAGTATAAATCTTTAACACGAGAAATAAGAAAGAACACAAGAAAGAACAAAACCAATATACGAGGGGAAGTCAATAAGGAAGCCACAAATGGCTGTAGAAAAATAACTAAATATGATAACAGCATGAAACCACTTTATTTTCATACATACATTGTTCCTTTATTTCTCAACATAATTTCCACCAACATTGATGCACTTATCCTATCGTTTTATCAGTCCTCACAAACCCACTGCATATAACTGCGTGCTCTGTTGTCTAAACCACATTTTCACTTTACATTCAACTTCGGCGTCATTCGCGAAATGTCTCCCGCCAAGGTGTGCTGTCAGTGTTTATGCTGACAAATGTTTGTCCCGTAAAGCGGTGCATAACTGGGTAGAAAAAGTTACGAGGGCGAGTCAATAAGTAAGTCACACAGTTCTGTGGGATGGCAGGTAAATGGGAACAGGGCACGCTTTTCTACGCAGCGAGTTTGGGAGGACTAATAAAACAATGGGATGAGTGCACCAATGTTGGTGGAAATTATGTTGAGAAATAAAGGGACAGTGTATCTATAAAAGCAACTTCTATCAAGTTGTTATCGTATTTAGTTATTTTTCTACATCCATTTGTGCCTACTTGTTAGCTTACCCTCGTATACAAGATTGTTGTACTGAAATAGAGCATTATCATAAGAGCAGAAGAGATTAAGAAATGTTCAAAGAAAGGAAGTTGTTGAAAAGAAATATTAAACCTAAGTTAAATGTTAAATCAAATCAAATCAAATCAAATCAACTTATTTTTTAAAAGATCACAAATTGGGCACGCAGGCCCGTCTTACATTCGGCTCTTCCAATCACTCATCCTTCGTTCATCAAGAGCATTATACATTCACATAGGAAGAAAAAAAACATTGTGAAATGAATGTTGTAAACATAAACAAGGCAAATTACCATGTTATGAGGCCCGTCTCCCACCTACCTACACATCACCCCACTCACACATCATCCCACCCTTACACACACCCCAACCTACACACACACCTAGGGACACATACATACCCCACAACCGACCCATCCCCCTCTCGCACATCCCCCACCCACACACTGCCCTCACCTGTTCCTCCAACCCAAACACACTCTCCACAAACACAAACATCCCCAACAACCCACATATCCCGCGCCACCAACGTACACATCCTAACCCACAAAACCATCCCCCACCCACACATCCTCTACCCACCCACACCTCCAACCACCTATCCCCCAACCACACCTCCATCGACCACATATACCCCAACCACGCACACACATCCCCCACCAACCCACACATCGCACATCCACTCACACATCCCCAAACCATACACACACATCCCCACCAACTGACATATCTCTACCCCCACACACACACACACACACACATCTCCCTAACCACATATACATCCCCAATCCACTCACACACACACCCCACAACCCACACATACATCCTCCACCCACCCATACATGCCCTAACCCACATCACCCACCACACACATCCGCCATCCGCACATCACACACATTCCCTACCACACAATATTCCCAACACACGCACCACACACATATATCCCTCACCCACACATCTCACACCCACATACCACATATCACCGACTCACACTCCACACAATATCCGCCACCCAAATACCACACAATATCCCCACCCACACCCACACAGATACCCTCACCCAACCACCCCGCACATATACCCCACCCACACACCACACAAATTCCCCACCACACACATCTCCCACCCACACACCACACACATATTCCGAACCAACACACCACACACCTCTCCCCACCCATCACATTCCCCACCCATCCACCAACACACACTCACTCACCCATACATCCTCCACTACACACCCACACACCCCCAATCAAACATCTCTCGAACACATATACTCCCACCCACACACATCCTCCACCCACTCATGCATTCCGGCCCGACACCACATACACATCCTTCACCGACATACACATCCCAAATCCACTCTCACACGCCCACCCACACATTCCCCATCCACTCACACCCCCCCCCCCCCCCCCCACAACCAACACATACTTCCCACAACCACCCACACATCACCTACTCACCCACACATATCCCCCACCCATACACATATTAACTGCAACCATCACACACAATCCCCCACCCACACAAAACACACTATCCCCCACCCACACACGTATCCTCATAGACCCACCACAAACATACCCCCACCCACACACCATGCACACACCCCCCACCCACACACCACACACATATCCCAAACGCACACACCATACACTTCTCCCCTCCCGCCCTTATATTCCAAATCCACCCAAATACAACCCCTGCCCACACAACCCAGCCTCCCACATATATTTCTCCCAAACCATCCACACATCTTCACACACTCACACATATCCCCCACCCATACACACATCCTCCACCCATACAAACATCCCCCACACCCATTCTTACATCCCTAATTTCACCCTCAAACATCCATCCACATCCCACCAACACCCACAAATCTCTCTACCCACCAACAACCACACACCCCAACCCATCCAAACGCATACTCCAACCCACACATCCCCCAGATACACACACATATCCCCACACTAACACACATCCTCCACACACACACTCACACATCCTAACATCAAAACACATACATAATGTCTCACGTGAGCATTGAAACTAGTATAAACACACACTTCACTCACATACATACACTGACAATTGCTGTGAGCAGTCTCATAAAAATGTTAGACATGGAGAAAAATGTGTACATATTCATATCTTATTCATATAACATATATGTTATCTGTGACAAGGTGGCAAATACCTCAACAGAATCTAAACACATTCTAGAAAGATGGCAGAAATACTGCAGTGGAATGTATGATATGAATGACAGTGAGGATATGAATGAGCTACAGGAACCAATGACAGCAGTGACAGAACCTGAACCCTCATTACATGAAATTGTATGGGAGATAAAAAACCTAATGAATGGTAAATCACCAGGATGTGATGAGATACCAACTGAACTAATTAAAGAGAGAGTAGAAGGAAGCATTCAAATCTATCACGCATTATGTAAATATATATGGGAATATTTTATATGGCCAAAAATTTGGAAGAGAACTATCTTCATTCCAATACCAAAAAAAGGGTAACCTGAATTATGCAACAACTATAGAATTGTTGCCTTGATCAGCCATGCAAATAAAATTCTACTAAAAGTCATAATGGGAAGATTTAATAAGAAAATGGAAGAAGAGATTAACGTGGTTCAAGCCGTATTTAGACAAGGGAGAGGAACAAGCGATCACATACTCAACATGCGTTTAATAATAGAGAAGCGTAGACAATTTAATGTAAACGTTATTCTCATATTTCGTAGATTCTGCAAAGCTATTTAACTTGTGTACGACATCAGAAACTTTGTTGGGAAATCATGGGGAAAATGGGCTTTCGATCACATGTAGTACAACTCATGAAAAAAGCTATATCTATACCAACAAACAGCGGTTATAATAGAAGGCGAGACATCAGATTGATTTGATATCAAGCAAGGAGTCCGTCAGGGCTGTGTGCTGTCCACCTATTTGGTTAACCTGTACACCGAAAATATAATCAGAAATCTCAGGGATGATATAACCAAGGAGCAATATGATACCTTAAATATCAGTGGCCATTAAATACCAGCGATTCGATGTGCTGATGATACAGTATTACTATCCACATCACAGAATGGTATAGAAAAACTAATAAACGCAACGCAAAAAAATAGAGAACATCACTACTTAAAACTTAACCTAGCAAAAACAAAGATAATGCATACAGATAAAACTACTATGGAGAAAGAAATATATGTTAATGATGAAAAATTTATGAGGTGGAACATTTCGAATACCTTGGGTCATTAATTACCAACAACAATGGTGTCACAATGAAAGAAATTATACGGCGATTATCTATTGCTCTGCAAAGACTAAAACAACTGACTAAATTGTGGAGTGGGACAGATAAAACATAAAAAAATTGATTTTTAAGAACATGCATCTTTCCCATTGCAAGATATGCCAGTGAGACCTGGACACTAACTAAACAAGCTGAACAGTGAATAAATGCCTTTGAATATAAATGTAATAGACGTGTTCTAAGAATATTTTGGATACAAAATCGAACAAATATATCCACGCGACAAGATTTGAATATTGAATAGGGTTGCTACTAAAGACGATAAAACAAAGAAAATTGAAATATGTTGGTCTTCAATGGGGTGACCCCTACATCGTTGACTCCATTGTTTGTACTAGCATAGGATTGTTTCCATGGGAGCTTTTGTGATTCTAAGTAACATTTACACAGACTGCGTGTTTTAGAAGTTATACAGCATCAGACTTGACAATTGGCTGATAACTGTTAGATAGCAATGAAATAAAGATATTCCACTTAGATAAGTGGGAAATGTGTTTCCAGATTTCAAAATTATTTTAGGATGCACATATTCTTAAGTGCTACATAGAAAATACTTGCGTATGGCTGTCTAAAGTGGACAATGAGCAGACAAGCTGAAAATCGTCTAAAGGCTGTGAAATGTGGTCTCTGAGAAAAATGCGAAGAATACTATGGACACAGAGAATAACCAATGAGCAAGTCCAACAGAAAGCAATTGAAAACCGTAAACTGATTAGAGAAATTATATGTGGACAGTAAAAACTGTTGTGCATGTTATGAGAAGAAATAAACTAGAGAACTTGTTTACAACTGACAGGATTTAAGGGAAAAGAATAAGGAAAAGGCAGAGAAGTATATAGTTCGCGGTAAGGGGAGAGGATGGGGTGTAGGGCCTGGTAGTCGGAGTAAGAGTGGGTAGTAGTGTGGTTTGCGGCGCTGGTGTGGGAAGTGTCCATGTAAGTAGGGGTGGCTGGGTGGCGTGGCTGGCGGTTGGTGGGCTCGGAGGGGGGGGCATGAGTGGGGGGGGTGCTCAGATTGTTGAGGGGGGTGGGTGTGGTCGCTAGCGGTGGGGTGGGAAGGCATTGTTTGCGGTGTTGGGTGTGGCGTTGGTTGGTGGTTGGGGGGTCGCTTAGTGCGCGGGGGGTGGTGAGGGGTGGGCATGGGGCTTTTGGGTGGCGGTGGGCGAGTGGTTGGTAAGGGAGGTCGGGGTTAAATCGCTGGGTGTGAGGTTGGGGTGTGGGTGGTTTGTAGTTGGTGTGTGGTTGTTGTAAGGGGTCTGGGTGGGCTTGGATGGGTGGAATGTTTTTGGGGGTGGGTGTGTTGGTGGCGTTTAGGTATGTCGGGGGGGTAAAGTGTGGTAAAGTGTTGGGGGATGGGCGGTGGGGGTGGGGGTTAAGTACGTTGGTAGTTCATTGTTAGGGAGCGGCTTTGTATTATGTGGGCGGGTTAGTAGTGTCGGTTAAGGTGTTTGGGTATGCGCCGGTTGTGGGTTATCGCTAAGTTTAGGGTGTAAAGGTGGTGGTGGAGTTTGGCCGGGTGGGTGTGTAGTAATGGCTGTAGTGTAGGGGGGGGGATGTGTGGGTTATGTGGGTGGGTGGTTGTGTGGATGTAGCGTGTAGGGAGGGTGGCCGGTCGCCGGGGTGTGGGTGGTTGGGTGGGTTGTGTAGGTGTGCTGAGAGTTGTAAGGTTAGGGTTGGGGGGTCTGTGAGGTGTAGAGGGGGATTTGTGGTGAGGGGGTGAAAGGATGCGGGGATGCGGTGTGTGGGTCAGTAAGTAGAATGGGACATGGGGGGGTGGTGTGTGTATGGTGTGGCTTGCTGGATTGGCGTGGGTGGGTAAGGGCGTGGGGGTGTCGTATGAGTGCGGGGGGTTGTGTTGTGGGTGTGTGGTGTGGGTGGGTGTGGGGGGTGGGAGTGTGTGGTGGCGGGGGTAGGGGGTTGGTGGAGTTTTGGCGTGGTGCGTTAGAAGGCAGAGTTGTGGGCAGGCGGGTGGGGGGGGGTGAGGGGGGCGGTAGGAGTTGCGGGGTGCGGGTGGTGGTGGTGTAGGTGGGGCGGGGGGGGTGGGGAGGTTTGGAGGTTGGAGTAGATTGAAGCGGTGGGGTAGGGGCTGGGGTGCTTGTAGTAAAGGGGAAGGAATGCATAAGTGAGTTGGTGTGGGGGATGTAGTGGGAGGTTACGGTGGTGTATAGGGGGGGGGGCTGAGGGTGTTTGCGTGAACTTGGGGGCTGTATTGGCTGTAGTTAGATTTGATGTTTGTTTTTTTTTTTGCCGGTTGGGGTCGAGTGGGGGTGGGAGTGCTATAGGGAAGGCTCTTGGGTAAGAGGTGGTGAGTGTGGCTAAGCTGCGGTGGGTTAATAGGTGGTTGAAGTAGGGGGGTGGGGTGGTGGGTGGGTTTGCGGGTCTGTGCGTTTGGGTTAAGGAGCCGATTTGTGCGGCGCATGTGTTGCCGTTTTGTTTTAAAGAGGGCGTGGGGTAGCGTAGCGTGTAAGAGTTGTGTCATGAGACGGGATGGACACGGAGGCGACGGGGTGTTAGGCTGTGGGCTTTTGGCTGACCGAGTGTATGTTGTGGGTGGCCTTGTTGGTGGATGAGTCAGTGCCGGCGACGTGGGCTGGGGTGGTGCCGCGAGGGATCGGCTGTGGTATCGAAGGTGGGTGGTGGGGGGGGGGCTGGGGGGGGTTAAGGTTGTTGGGTGTGTGCGTAAGGTTTCGGGTGGGTTGTAGGTTTTAAGTTGTTTGTTGACGGTCTGTGGTGCTGGGAGTAGGGGGGTTCTGCTGGTGTTTTTTCTTGGGGTGGGTGTAGGGTGGGGTGGGTTCTGGGTGTGGTTAGCGGGGGGTGGGGTGTGTTGGTGGAGCGGTGGTGGGGCAGTTGGGGGCGGGGGGCGATTGTTGTGGGGGGGGCCCGGTTTGTTGGGGGTCTGGTTTGTGTGCTAGTAGTGTGCTGCTTGGAATTTGTTGGGGTTGGGTTGGCGTGGCTATCACCTTTGTGGTTTGGGGGTAGGGGGGTGTGCGGGTGGGTGTGGTGAACGTGTGGGGGCTGAGTGGTTAAGTGGCGGGTGCGGTGGCTGTTGCTGTGGCGTCGTGTGGCTTTATTAGCGATTGGCTGGTTGGAGATTGGCCGTGTGGTAGCTGTCGTGTTACGCGTGGTTGGGGTAAGGGTGTTGGTGAGCGGGGGGCGGGTTGGTTTGGGGTGGGGGTGGTGTGTGCTGTGGGGGTGTGTGGTGGTGTAGCCTGGAGAGGTGTGGTTGAGGGTTGTGTGTGCCCGGGTTGGGGTTGCTTTAAGGGTAGTGTAAGCATAAGGTGGGGTTGGGTACGGGGTGTTTGGGGGGGTTGGGTGGTGGAGTTATGCTGAGTGGCGTGGTGCGTAGGTAGCTCGACCTGGTTGTTAGTGTTGGTTGATGGGTTATGGGGGGTGGCGTGGTTTGGGGTCCGGTAAGGAGGACCGTAGTTGGGCAAGGGCGGAGTGGGTGGGGGGGTGTGTGTTGGTGTAGACAGACGTATTTTCTGTTGCATGTGGTGGTAGTAAATGGGGGGGGGTCGGGAGTGGAGGGTGTTACTTGTGGTGGGTGAAATGGATGGTGGAGGTGGTTGTTGTGGGGGGGATGTCTGCTGGTTCCGCGGGGTGTGGGGGTGTTGGTGGGCAGGAGTGACTCGGGGGTCGTCTTAAGTGTGTAGGGCGGCTGTCGGTTGTGCGGAAGGTTGGGTGTAAGCGATGGGGGTTGGTGTAGGGGGGATGGTGGTGGGGGGTAACGGGTGTCGGTGCTGCGAAGGAGGGGAGGGAGCGTTTGGTCTAAACTGGGTGCTTGGGGTGTGTGTGGTGTTTATGAATAGAGCTTCAGTCGCACCGTTTCGTTTTTATATATTCTGTGAAGTGTGGGGGGGATGTTGCGTGGGGTTTCCGTACTGTAAGGGAGATGTGGCATGTGTGCCCGGGTGGGCGGTTGGGATGCGGAATGTTTTCCGTGGTTGGCGTTGTAAGTAACAGGGGGTGTGTGGGGGGGTAAGGGGGCTGTAGCCGGTTTGTTTGTGGGGTAAAGGGACTGGTGGTGGTTGGTTTCGGGGGGTGGATTGGGATTATGAGTTGTGCTTTTTCCTTGGGAACGGAGGGTTTAATCGCTGATGGGTGGGTATTGTCGTTAAATTGTTGTCTAGCTGGGCCCGGGGTGGTTAGTCATAAATTTGGGTAAGGTTGTTTGTAAGTGAGTTTCGACATAAGGTGTTGGAAAGATTTGGTGGAGGCCGACTTGTGTAGTTACATGGTAAGTAAAGTAAAGGTGGGGTAGGCAGTGGGGTGGCATGTGGGTGGGGTGTGGGGGTGTTGTTGTCGGGTTCTGGGGTTTTGGGGGGGGTTGCTGGGTGGGCGTGAGTGTGAGAGGATTTATTGTTTTGGTGGTGGTGGGGGTGGTGGGGGGTGGGTGGTGGCGGTGCGCGGGGTGTGGGGCTGTTGGGGCTTGGGGGTCGTTGTGGTTTGGGGGGGGGTGATGAGCGGCGGGAGTCCTCATGGACAGGAGAGAGATAGTGGTGTGGCCCGTATGGTGGTAGGTGAGTGTGTTTAAGGTTGTGCATGGGGTGGTGCGAGGATGGGTAGTGGATGTGTGGATGGGGTGTAGGGTGGTGCTCGGGGCGGGTGCGGGGCTGAGGTAGGGCTGGCTTTGGGTGTGTGGCGTGTGGCCTGCGTTGTGGGGGTCGTCCCATGAGTTTTTTAAGCGTGGGCAGGTAGCTAGGTGGGGAATGGATTGTGCTATTGTTGCTATATGTGCTCTTTGAGTGGCCTGGATTGCGTGGGGTGGAGGGACTTGGGATTTGAATTGCGCCAATTTCCGTGTGCGTGGTGTTGGTGGTGGGTGGGTGTCGATACGCGCGTGACAAGACTATTGTGCGTGTGATAGGGGGGGTCACGGCTCCTAGGTAGGTGCTAGGGTAGCGGGGGAGGTGGTAGTGGCAGTAAGTAATAGCTGGTGGGGGTGGAGTTAGACTGATACGCGTTTGGGTGGCATAATTTGGGATTGAGTGAGTGCCCTGGAGTTGGGCGTTGTGGGTGGGGGGTTGATGGGGGGTGGGGTTGCTGTGGTTGGGAATGTAGCGTGGGC
>JACEFZ010011504.1:0-37362 GCA_014155875.1 Cepaea nemoralis
AACCCCCCCTTTTTTTACCCCAACCCCCCTCTTATCTTATTACATTTATGACCACCCCTATATCAACCACTCCTAGTTGACCACTAATACCTGGTACCCACCCCTTACCACCAAATGAAACCCATTACATCTACTTTATAAGATTTCCTTTGTAATGATGGTAGTGAATAAGCTACTATGAACATACCACCCTTTACTTTCACTTAGACACTACTATCACACTGTTCAGATGATAGTAACCATCTATATCTCTACCCATGAGTCGTCGAGTATAACCACGACCCATCACACCCCGCCCTTGGTAGTTTATACATCACTACACTCACCACGCATAGTTGTATAACAGATCATATACCCTACGTTTTGTAACCAAAATATATAACTTACAGCCCTTCACACCCCTCATCCGTACTCACACTAATTACTTTCACAGACATCCCACCAACCAACATAGACATGAATACTTTTACGCCCCTCGAATACCTTAATTACTTTCACAGAAACTTACCCGCCTAAAAAAGTCATAGACCCGGGATTTTCCCACACGCCGCCAAAAAACTTTCACCCGGGATTTTTACCCAGTCGGCAAAAAACCTTCATAAAACTATCAGCCGCCAGCCTCCCAAAAAATGTGTGGGTAAGTTCCCTAATATACTACTCACAGGTAGTAAAGGGAGTATAATGTTCGCATTTAAGCATAATGCGAAAGTAGATGGAAGAGAAAAGACTCAAGGATTCTGAAAACACCTGGAGCAGTGTTGTTCGCGGGTCTGTACCGAGGAAAATGCCTTTGGGAGCTTCTTTGAGTAACGGTTCATAATAAAGAAATACAAGTGCTTGTGGGCCTTAGTCGTAAAGTCAATCAGAGTTCTTTGTTACTTGTTTGGATTTGTGTTATTTCAGTTTTATAACTATACTGTATATTATTGTGTTGGGAGCCTCGGTAGCGTAGTGGCTACACTCTCGCCTGCCCACCTGGCGGTCATGGGTTCCATCCACCTAGGGTTGCCAGGTACAAGGGCACCAAAAGGAGGACATAATAAGATAAAAAAGAGGATAAAGGAGGACATATTGAATGCTTCATTTGAATCGTTTCAGATTAAACCCACAATCAGTACAATTTTATTGCATTAGCTGCCAACAAGTGTATCTTACTCTTAGTGAATCGACCAAGAAACAATCATGTTAAAAAATAAATATAAATTCAATGGAGGAACTTTTCAAAATGCTAAAAAACATTATTTACACAGCCGATTGTACAATTATTACCTTATAATCTTTATTAATTACACAACATATTTCTCGGAGGAGCCAACTTTTCTTAGAAGATCCTCGTTAGCAATCACATATGCATAAAACTTTTCACAGGTAAGATTAATCAAATTGTACTTTGTGAGATTAGCCGGACATTCTAACGGTTTTTAGCTTTGCCTGCCGGACGGAGAATATTAGCCTAAAAAGGAGATGTCCTCTTTTTGCCGGACGTCTGGCAACCCTACATCCACCTCATGGTAAATTCGGAGTTTAAGAAATTAACTCGGACTTCCAATTCGACCCATTCTAAAATGGGTACCAAGAATGTCTTGGGAAGTGAAGTCTGCCGATGTGATACTGACTCCATCACCCACCGAGTGTTGATGGCTCTATAACAAATATGGGTCTAACACCGCATGCCCGGTGTGTCTTAAGGCGTGTATACGGATCCTTTACTTAAACGATAACAAATAAACAAAAATGCTTGTTCTTAGTTTGTTTAGAATGACTGGTCGAAATATTTGTCTGTATCCCATGCGTCTTTCCGTTGGTGAAATTTCCAGTTATATTTTGTTTATTATTTTTCTTTAATGTGTATGTTTTTGGAGATGATGGTTTTCCTCCTGCCTCTACATGACACAAGCAATATTAAAAAGTGGAGATGAAAGGATATTCCTAAGCATCTAATCTATATTTGGCGACATGGTTTCGTAAGAACTGCAAAATGTTACGTCAAATCGACCATTTACTTCCCGAAGAGCAGTTACTGCTAGGCTGACACGTAATCTATGAAGTATTCAGCATCTCAAGTTCAAGGGTCAAGGGTCACTTCTGCGAGGAAGCCGCTACCATTTGATGCGGCCGAGAGCTATATGTACCTTTGATGACGTGGAGAATTGAAGTGGCTGTTTAAGTATATTTTGTTAGGAGACATGCGTAGATTGGCCTAGGTACAGACCCGGAACGTGTTGTACTTCGTGTGCGCAAATTTTCAGTGCGTTGCCGTGTCAGGTTGTTCCGCCTGATAACAGAACTTTTAATAATGAACTAATTCTGGCATAGGCAACTAACTAGACAATGATCTGTGCTCTAAAAAAAAGGGGGGGGGGAGGGAATGGACATCGTGTTTGCTTAACCTTTCAATACCAGGCAGTTAGTACACTTAGCTGTTGTTTTATCGCCAGACAAATGATTTACATTACAAGCACCAATGAAGAGAACAAGTAACAGTGTTCAGGTTCCGCACATGCTGCAGTACCGCTTGTTTAATACACCCCCCCCCCCCTTTTTTTTTGTGCATACCCTTTGCAGGACATTGCGTTTAATCCAGGTCGATTTTCTAGGGAATTCAGTACATTCAGTAGTTTGCCATTGATTCTGAACGAGAAGTCAACGTTTAAGTCCAACGTAATGACTGTGTAGATGTTGAATTCCCTATCTCGCCATCAGCGCACCGGAAGTTTAGGAGCGATCGCTGTCATCCGCTCGGCCGATGTCTTGTGTAGTAAACTGAAGATAGGAAACACTGATGAATGCAATTGTGGAACTGATTAAATGGCAGCTGAACATTTATCGCCAGTCATCAACATACCCAGAACATAGAACACTATTTTGGCCGGCACTCGTTCCATTTGAGGGTAAACCCTATGGAGATATCAAGAAACTTAAGTTAATTGCTGTTTTCTGAGTATGTGTTCATGTTGGCGGCTGAAGGTGCACGAAGAAAAAAGACTCTCCTCCCCCCCAACCCTGAGGTGGGGATTTATTAAATATTCATCCGAGCTCTCAGGTCGACTCAGTCTAAAGTGGGTACTAAGAAATGTTCTGGGGAGTAAATACGGCCAGGGTGATATTAACCAGACCAGCCATCGATTTCCGATATGTGTGTGCGTGTGTGTGTGTGTGTGTATGTGTGTGAGAGAGAGAGAGAGAGAGAGAGAGAGAGAGAGAGAGAGAGAGAGAGAGAGAGAGAGAGAGAGAGAGAGAGAGAGAGCGCGTATTAGACTAGCACCTTACATCCAGCACTTCTCCAGACATCCAAGAGTGTCCTTTGCTTTACCCACTGGCTCACTCACTTACTAACTTGTATTGCTCCATGCAATATTTCGTTTCCTTAACGTCTTCAGTCTCATACAGTTGTTTCATTAACCTACCTACCCCAACTGATCTCTTTGACCTGACCCACTGTGTTATTATACGACACTCAGACAAACGTTTTTATTCTTCTTTTCAATTGTTTATTTTGACGCACAACTCCATGGAATATAACAAGTGAAAACAGCAGTTGCTTAAACACCAAAAGAGTTAATGCGACTTGTCTCCCGTCACGTTTCATCATTGTTGCAGTCACTTAGTTGTCATTTTATATTTTACACCACTTTGGAGTTTTACACACCTTACTACTACTTTCTTGTTGTTGGCCTTGTTTAGGTTACGGAAGTACCGCTGACAGTGCCTTGTGCGCGATCCGACAAGGGTTCGATGCCAGCTCTCGTTGTTCACTACGGGAGGGAAAGACTGGCCACCTAATACTCCGCGCACTCAGGCCTATAAAATGTGATGGCCCTAATATAGGGTGTATTTGTAATGACTGTACAGTGTTTGAAAATATTGCCGGTCCAAGTTTTGTATTCACCCTCTGTAAAGTTCATGCAACATAATAGATACATACAAACCTTGGACCGGCAATATTTTCAAACACTGCACAGTCATTAAAAATACACCATGTACTTTATATAGCCTCAGCAAGTTCTTAATGTTAGGATTTCTTCCCCTCCCCCCGCCCCCTTTTCCACCCCTCCACCCCTATATGTTGCAGACATATGTTGCAACCTCTATTACATCACACCATCTCTACTCCCTCCTCCCATTTTCTGTCTGTGCGTGTGCTGTCGTCAACACTGTTGTTTTATACGAGCTGATGTCCAGCTGAGCGGTGATTAAACCTTTTTGTATGATTTGTCTTGTTTCGTTCCACCAACATGTGTTCCCCCATCTTATGTCTGCGCGATTGACACGTTCAGCTGGGCAACTTTGGCACAAAGCCTCTTACCCGAGACCGTTATTTATCACGCTTGGTCTGTTTACGTTTGGTGATGGTGAAATAAGACCTCCTTGTGTCAGTCTTGATTGGAACGTTATTTCTTTCTGGTTGACGTTAATAGCTTCCAGCACAGTACATGTTCTGTTGGGGATATTGTGTGCTTACGAGCATTTCATCTGTTTTGTTGCTGCTGTTATTGTGCTGAAATGCTTTTAGTTTAGTTTGTCTTGATGTATTTTGTGCTAGAAAGTTTGCGTGAAACGGCTTGTTTTTGTGTTTTTAGTCTCTTTGAAAAAAATTGTTGCGTAGCTTATTTGTCTGCTTATGTGTTCGCAGCTTTGTTTGCGGTAATCGTGTGTATTTTCCCATAGCTTTGTCTGTTGCCTTGTTCTCATAGCTTGGTTTGGTGTAGTCTTCTCTATATTTCCCTAGCTTGGTTTGCTGTAACCTTGTCTACCTCAGTGCTCATATCTTATTTTTTCTGTAGTCACTGTAGCACACGCTTACTTTGTTGTAGTATTATCAACGTCTGTATATAACCGTTAGCTTGCTTTGCTACAGTCTTGTCTGCTTCTCTCCGCATAATGTAATTTGTTGTTGCATTGTCTACTTATGTTAACATAATTTAAGTTAACACCAACATGCAACTATTTGCTATGTGTAATGGTGAAAGCCTGAAGATGACAGAAAGGCATCTCTATAAACGATGCCACATTTGCTAGCTTCATTGTGACAGCACAGGTCAGCATAGTTTATTTTTATATAATGGGGCAGCTATAGAACTTTCGCGAACAAGTATCTGTATGTCCGCCTGTCTAGCCTACATGAAAATATCTACCACCACTCGTTTTCTTTCACTGTCTCTACGACCCTTCCACACCCCTCTCCCCTCTCATCTACGTGTGTTAATAATTACTGCTTTCGCACTATCCTTCAGCTACTCTTAGATTACTGGTGGCACTCTCTCCCAGCGAATTGATTATTTTGTAAATCAGTTGATGATGTCGCCGGTGATCGCGTGACGCGAGGGGATCGAGGAGAAGCATCCCAGGATTGCATTGATCAGTGTGAAACTTAGACCGGTCATTTGGAGCTCCGTGGCGCGTTTTTATTCTGCTTCTTGCCGCGCTAGCCTACGGGATAGTTCGTGCGCGTGCTTGTCAGTACGGTTTTTCGAGTTCAGGTCCCAGTTGATGAGTGCCTTCTGTCTCTGTCTGTCTGTCTGTCTGTCTGTCTGTCTGTCTGTCTGTCTGTCTGTCTGTCTCTCTCTCTCTCTCTCTCTCTCTCTCTCCTCTCTCTCTCTCTCTCTCTCTCTCTCTCTCTCCTCCCCCCCCCCCCCCCCGGTCCTGCTCTGATTCTTTGATTTCGCAATTTTCACATAGACACACCTTCAGTAGTGCAAGTTATCACGGAAAGAGTTCTGTGAAATGATACGACATGTCACTAGACGATAATACACACTCTAAAGGTGCCTACAGCACTAATTGGATGTATTCCTATACATTAGTGAACGGGGTAGATGTTTGTCCAACAAGGATGGTAGGCATCTATTCACGCTGAAGTTGGCCGAGAGACTGATTGCTTATCTGGCTTGTCTCCAGTGTTGAGACGTCGCTTCTGGTAATCACGGCTGGCGGCTGCGATGTGAGGTCGGTGCACTATGTAAAATGAAGTAAAATGAAATATATATATATATATATAAAGTTCTAGCATTTCATATTGTCACGTTTGCGTCTATAAAGAGGTTAGTTTTGTTTTTACTTGTCATTGTTGTCTTGTTTTTGCTTCCTGGTCTATGAAACCGCTACCGATGTGCGCTCTGGGCAGGATATAAACCTTTACCATAATTAGGTCGAAGTAGTGTCGAGTGGCGGATTCAGTCAGACACGCCGGGAGACAAGCTCTGTTTCCATCAATAAGGTGCCGGCATCGTTTTGAGAGATGGGTTTGGATCCATTTGTCTAGTACGCTTTCTTCTTATACCGACTTCCAATTGTAAACCCCCCCCCCCCTCCCCCACACACCCCCTCCCCCCAGTGAGCCGCAGTGATTGCTACTAATTTCTGCATCGTGTGATAGAAAGAAAAAGCAGCGGCTGCAGCAGGATATAACAATACGTATCGCGAAATAGAGGTGAAAATCCGAAATCAGAAGCACTCAATAAATATATAAAATGAATAATAAAATAAAATAAAATAAAATACACACAAACGCGTACAAAACGACACACAGGACAGCCGACGTTTCGATTCTCAGAATCTTTGTCAAGGACACCACAGATAGCTAACACAACGAAATACAGCAAACAAAGAAAAAAATACAGCTACTCCGATGCCATGTGGGGCAGAAAAGGGATCCTACAGAGATGGATCTCCTTGTAAGGTATGTGCAATGTGTTGATGTTTAGTACGTTTCTTCTCGCAGGAGATTAATATACCTATCTGTTTCCAATTCATATTGCATTGTGAGAGTTTGGCATGGAAATAACAAACACAACATCTCTAATCGGCGTAGGGGTAGTGAATGCAGTTTAACAATCCCGGGACCCTGGGTTCGAAGTCAGCCGCAGGCGATTTGGGAACAGACAGCTTTGCGTTGATTGTAACAATGCCCGGCTTTACAGCGGCAAACTACTGAACGTAAAATTGACTAGACAGAAAAGAAACATCAAATGCATGCTGAGGTTGATTGCGACGTCCTCTGAAAGGGCATGCAACTAACTAAAACAACCAGGAACGAAACGAACGTTAATGAACGAAATAATCGTCATCATCATTCAGTAGCTTGTCCTGTTCAGAACGTTTCCCCTGTAATGGCCTTTCGACATTTCTGTCTGTCAAAAGCCAGGTGTCCTGCCTGTTTCTTTGACTGCTATAAGTTTCTAGGCATCTGTAAAGAAGGTAGCTTGTCGTTGCTTTCATTTTTATTGTTTTTTACAGTGACCGTACTGGTTCAAAACCGTAGCAATTGTAGGTACTACCTACCGTCGGGAACTTGAGGCCACAACCAACAACTATCTGTCGGCTTCTCACAGCTCATTCCATCATGCGATAACATCCTTTCACATTACCGTGGTCGTTGCGGATGGGAAAAAGGGGTGTGCGGGTTGTAAACGGGTACACCACCCTGTCCAATGGCTCCCGTAAGCTAGAGAAAGGAAGTATGTGGCTTACGTCTCCTTAGATAGTGTGATAGTGGATATCCCTGTCTCGCCACTCTTTATAAAGACAAAAGTTCCTACTTTAGCCATATAAAAAAGTACAACGATGAGAAACTTTCTAGAAGGCAAGATGGACGACAAGTGCATAGAGTGTGGGCAGGGATGTCACAGGAAGATAACACCAACAGATGGGCAACACGGAAGATGGCAGCTTGTACCATCATGGTTAGAGACTGCGAATTCTGGAGACCCACTTCAGCCCACTTTGGATGTGAAGATGGCAAGTGGTCTCCTTTGAGAGGGAGAGAGAGAGAGAGAGAGAGAGAGACTCTCCCCATCTATCTCTCCCCCTCTCTCTCCCCATCTCTCTCTCTCTCTCCCTCTCCCTGCATGACAGATCCAAGAACAGTAGCTTAGAATCCGAGCAGGCTCCTGGCGGCGATATTTGACTCCTATTAGCGACACGAATGTCCGGTTTAACACATCAGCTAGCTGTCGGGGTTGACACTGTCCTCAAACGACCCTGTGACCACCTAGAGAACTGCCGTAGTAACACGGCACCAGCAAGAAGCTTAAAAATGAGCCACAGAGCATACTCTAACTGGGGACTGTAAAGCCCAAGGTAAAGATCATGAGCCAAAATTAGAACATTGTAAAATTGCCTCGGAATAAACTAACAGTGGAGGTATGGGAGTGCATGGGTCAGAAGGGGGAGGGTGTGGGTCAAACCATCAGATCAGCTGCATAGAAGAGAGATAACACGGGGTCCAAGCATCACATGGTTCCAGATGGAGATCAGCCTGGCCGAATGGATCAGATCGATCGCTCTTACACTTCCGATGTGCTGATGGACGGGGTAGCTAGTTCAACCCTTACACAGGTCAGGTGGACTAAGATGTTGACTTCTCGTCTTTGACTTGGGAGAATAAAGTACAAGCTCTGAAGTTGGAGTGGGTTTCCCTGAAGGCGAGGGACACTGTATAATAGGGACAGTTAATTCACATGCAAAAATCAGGTCATTGCACTAAAAGTGTATGGACTACGACTGAGTTTAAAGGGAGCGAACGCCCTCCTCCTGGTCCACTAAGTATACTGATAAATGTCACATCTCTGAAACAAGTTAAAGAATTCAAATATGTTGAAAGTATGATCACAGAAGATGGCAGATCGGATAGAGAAATCGAAATCAGATGTCAAAAAGCTAGTGCACTTATGTATCAACTACCACCCGTACTGAAACATTCAAACATACATACGTCCGCAAAACGACTATTAATAAACAAGGTATTCAAACCAAACATATGCTACCAATCTCAAATTTGCACATTATCCAAATCACACTTACGCAAAATCAACACCTGTGAGGTGAGATGCCTGTGCCACAACACCTTGTGCCACATGTATCGAAAGACGGAAGATCAAATGGTTTGTCCAACTCGTTATATGCAACACTATCAACTACCAGCACTGGCCTTAAATCAAAAATCATCTGCGACTAGAGCAAGAGGACGCCGGAGAAGACAATGGATTGACGACATCAAAGACACTGTACAATCACACGGAATGACACTATCCAGTGCCACCCATCGGGCGCTTGAACGCCAATTATTCCTCCCCACAACGCTTGACGGCAAAATTGGATGATGATGATGATGATGATGATGATGATGATGATGATTGCCATATGGTGCCCGACAATTACGTCACAGAAGATAGATAAAAATCCTATAAGCCGAAAGCCTAGAGAAACTAGGAGACAAGTTGTCAACAGAGGAAAACGTCATTCTGACGTCACCGAACAACAAACAGACTTTGTTGGAGTTTGGAATGGCGGGCTGTGCATGGAACGATCAGGACATTCAAACTGGCGAATCAACAGTTTTATATGGACAAAGTGGCTGGAATATGAGTTAAAGATATGATAACACACTCATATGAGATGATGCTGAGAATGAATGAACCGACTGCCGAGGAATTTTGATGGAATTCAGAAGCGGCGAGAAGAAGGTCGTCGACGGGCATAGAAAAGTAAGTCAGAACCAAATAAATTTACAACGGTCATGTAAGATGTAACATTAATATTACATACATTCCATGATATAGTTACCGACCGCCCTGACAGCGTTAGGTACGGTAAATATGGAAGTATTTATTTGTTGCTAGGCAAACCCGATGAGCTGTGAAACCTAAATTAAACAGCGTTTGATGTTCGATTACTCATGTCTGCTACTCGATCTTATTTTCTTCTTCTGGTTTCAAAACCAAAGGCGTCTGTTGAAGTTTTGTTGAAAAACGAGCAAAAACGAGCCTACAATTATATTGTTTCCTGTTAAAATTTCAAAGAGTTATTGACAACAGCATCTTGGCAATGATGAACAACACCCTTCCACCCCCCCCCCCCCCCCAAAAAAAAAATGATTCGAGATATTTAGATTAATGAGTCCCAGTTCACCCATGGCCATTGCCCGAACTTAAGAGTAAACTTGATCCGATCAGTTTAAAGACCTCCATCACCTTTTCTCGGGTAAAACTGGGGTGTTTTTGGACAGATACGTGCAGAAGTCGGTGAGATTAAAGTGTTTATTTTTTGTCTAATGTCTCGACTTGTCGTTATCCTCCCTGTTATATCGGTGTTAGTCGGTGCATTTCTATCGATCTGTTTATTCCGGGGGAAGTTTCTCAACAGTCTCGTTACCCCTTTGTAAAGCGGAGTATGTCTTGCTAGAACCCAAGACGTCCTTGAAGCCAATTATCACTGATTCTGTCGCCGCTTCAGGGCTCTTAGATCGTAACTGACACCACGCAGTGCACGTGCTGTTTTCTGTCATAGATTAAACAAAAATATCATTTGCCTTTACCAGGGTTTTTGAAATTGCCACCATTATTAACAGGCAGCAAGGTGATCTCCTCAACCCTCGGTTACTAAGTCGACTACACATAATAAACATGTTCGTAAAATACTAGACCAGTCTATCGGTTTGATATGTTTGTTATTTTAGCTATAAAATTTCTTAACCCTATAGTCATAATGAAATGAAAACATCAAATTCTGTCAAAGGATATCATGCTGTGTCAGACAGAGTCCTATTAGTAAAATTAAACGGAAGACCTTTTAAAATAAATGTCATTCAAGTATATGCCCCAACAAGTGAAAGCAGTGAAGAAAGCATAGAGGAATTTTATAATGACGTGGAGTCTGCTTTGAAGAACTGCAAAAAAATCAGAAATAAATATCATAATGGGTGATTTCAACGCAAAAATAGGACAGCAAGGCGATGGATGCAGTGTAGGCAACCATGGTTTGGGAGAGAGAAATGAAAGAGGATACAGACTTGTAGAATGGGCAAAAGAACAAGAAATGGTTGTAGGAAACACTTGGTTTAAACAGCATCCTAGAAGATTATGGACATGGAGGAGTCCAGACAGAAGGATTAAAAACCAGATAGATTACATCCTGATTAGCAAAAGGTTTCGAAATGCGTTAACAGTCGTAAAAACAGTTCCAAATGCAGACTGTTACAGTGATCACAGATTAATTACAGGCTTATTGAGGGTAAAGTTAAAGAAAGTCAAGTATACAGCAGGAAACACTAAATATGACTTGTGCAAATTAAAAACTGACAAAGAGATACAAGATAATTTTAACATAGAAGTAAAGAACAAATTTGATATATTGTCTGATCTAGAGATCCTGTTTCAAGATGTAGATGATCAATGGGAAACGATGAAGAATTCAATCAGTTGCGCAGCAGAAAAAACTATTCCAAAAGTAAAGAAAGTGGGCCGTAAGACATGGATGACTGAAGAAATTTTACAACTAATGGAAACAAGAAGACAGAACAAAAATAATCCTGCCAAATGTGAAGAAATTCACAAAAAAGTGAGAACCTTATGTAAGGAGGCAAAAGAAACATGGCTTGAGAAAAATTGCAGAGAAATTGAAAAACAACACAACAGTAACAATGCGAAACTAATGCACAAAAGAATTCAGGAGCTTACTAATGAAAGAACACGTACATCAGCAGGCTGCCTAAAGACAAAAGATGGAAGAGTCATAATAGAAAAAGATCAGATCTTACATGGATGGTCAGATTACGTGAAAAACCTTTATGACGATAACAGACGAACAGTATGATGTCCAAAATAATAATGAAGGACCAGCAATTTTAAAGATGGAGGTTCAGAATGCTCTTAACCATATGAAATCTGGCAAGACCCCCGGTTCAGACAGTGTCACAACAGAAATGATTAATGCTTTAGAAGAATATGGAATAGATAAAGTTACCAGTCTGCTTAATACAATATATGATACTGGAAATATACCTCAGGAGTTATGTAATTCTGTATTTATTGCAATCCCAAAGAAATCAGGAGCCTTGGAATGTGATCAACATCGAACAATTAGTATAATGAGTCACATCACGAAGATTTTGCTAAGAATTATCATGCAAAGAGTTAGGAGGAAAATACAACCTGAAATAGGAGAAGAACAATGTGGGTTTGTGGAAGGCAAGGGTACAGTAAATGCTGTGTATATACTGAGAAACATAATCGAACGTTCTATAGAAGTAAACAAAGATCTACACCTTTGCTTTATTGACTACACAAAGGCTTTTGATAAAGTGAGACATGTCAACATGATAAGGATGCTTGAAGATCTACAAATTGATGGAAAAGATCTTAGACTTGTAAAAAACATATATTGGAAACAACAAGCTGCCATAAGAGTTGATAATGAAGTAAGCCAATATCAGCCTATTAAAAGGGGTGTGAGACAGGGATGTGTAATGTCTCCAGATCTGTTTTCCCTGTACAGTGAAAGTATTTTCAGAAATATTGAAGATATGGAAGGAATCAACATTGGGGGACGATGCATCAATAACATTAGATATGCAGATGATACAGTCTTGATTGCAGACAATGAACAGGACCTGCAAAATTTAGTAGATGCGATTGTTACACACAGTGAACAACTAGGGTTAGAATTAAATTGTAAAAAGACACAGATTATGGTCGTCACTAGGAAGGACGAAATACCACAATGTAATATACAAGTAAATGGGAATATTCTTCAACAAGTGAGCAGGTACAATTATCTCGGAACAGTAATAACATCTGATGGGAGATGCCTTGAAGAGATTAGAACAAGAATCGCCATGGCAAAAGTAGCCTTTAGCAAGATGAAAAACATATTGACCAATAAAAAGATGTCAATTGAAACGAGAAAAAGAGTGTTGAGATGCTACATTGAACCTGTACTTTTATATGGATGTGAAGCGTGGACAATGAGCAGTCAGGCTGAAAAACATCTGATGGCTGTAGAGATGTGGTTTCTGGGGAAAATGCAAAGAATACCATGAACAGCCAGAAAGACTAATGAACAAGTCCTTCAAGAAACAAATGAAGATCGTAAATTGATTAGAGAAATTAGACGTAGACAGTCAAAATTTTTTGGGCATGTTATGAGAAGAAATGGATTGGAGAATTTGGTGACAACTGGTAAGATCGAGGGGAACAGACCAAGGGGAAGACCTAGAAGCAAGTACCTGGATGGCTTGGCCTTGTGGCATGGTCGAGACAGAAACACGGAGCTGATCCACGACTCTGGTGATCGAGTGAGATGGTAGAACATGACCGCCCACGCTTACCGGCATGGCACATAATGGATGGATGGATAGTCATAATGATCATCATTTGCCATGTCGATAAATGTGAGCGGCCGTGATTCGCATCTCACGCGACCACCAGTCTTGGTTCGAGTCTGTATTCTTGTCCCGATTATACCGCGTGGACAAGCCATCTAGGTGGTTTATCTCTTTGCCTTCTTGCATTTTCCCCATCGATTTTGCAGATATCACCAAGTTTTCTAGTATATTTTCACTCTAAGATGCCCGAATTCTTGACAGTCTGGGTCTAAGTTCTCAAATTAATTTACGGTTTAAATTTTGTTATCCTCCTGTCACGAGATCGCCATGAGTTAACCAGATAATAATACCGACGTTTGCTTGGCGTATATTTTCTAGGCCACAGCAGTCGTACTAACAGAGTAAACACAGCTGCACGGGTTACATCGGGGCAGCCCATATACACATTTGGTGGTGAGTGAGAAGGAATGGATACACCGCGTTGGCAGTTCATAAACAGTTGAAATCACATAGCCTTGCCCGCTCAGGATATGGAATAGTTCCGGCTGTCATCTATAGTTCCGGACATCAGACGGAATGGAGGTTTTTACTGTCACCACATGACAGAAAGTTAAGGGCTTGTTATTGAAAACAGTGGAACACCTGCCGGACATGAACAACGTCACGTGCACAATGTAAGCTTGTTTGGAAAACCATGATTGGCAGCTTGGTATCGAAACTCTTTGTTGGAACTCTACAGTAACTCTCTAGATTGTTTTGGATGTCTAAACCAGTGATGACAAATCTAACATTGAGGGAGCCAGAGGGGGGATGGATCCATGACAGGGGATGATCTGCCAATGTGCCACCTGTGTGGGGGCATAAAGGATAACGTCACGTGGCCAACTTTGGTAGTTTGCCATATAAACCCGAGTTGGGGCCAACTAGGGGGACTTGGAAATGTGGCTCTAGTCGGAGTGCAATGGCACTGCAGTGCTTAGTGGAAATAATATCTACCGTGTGTTTATTAGTGACTTAATTTTACACGTGCCTATCATGGCAGATGTAGATATGATTGATAGGACTGCAGTAGTGCCATTTAAGGTATAACCTATTCTTATATTAGTTCTAATTAATATAGACTGTAGCCTTGTTAAAACTATAGTGTGATGATTAGCACTGTTAGTAGAAACTAGTTAGAGTAGAATAGTGATATTAGCTATGCTATTTAAGAATAGAGTAATGATGGATAATTGGGAGACGGGGAAATTGCCCGCTGGGGTTTTGCACTCTGTATGGGTCTTTCTTTGTCATAGCCTGATTCGGCTCTAGGTGGGTAGCTAATCTGCTCTATGACTAAGTTTAGTTAGCTAAAGATCATTAAGCAAGGCAATAGGCTTACACTCAGCCGATAGGATCAGTGACTAGTACTATCACCAGATGTGTTGTTTCTATCCTAGGTTCCCTACCAGATCCGAGGAAACTCAACAAGTTTTTAGGAAAGGTTAAAATCCCATTCAGAAGAACACCAGTGGAACAGTAAATAAAGTTGCGTACAAAACGTACTAAAGCTAGAAGGAAGATGATTCACCAAAGAGGGGTGATGATTACTGATGCACCACACAGCATCAGACAGTAGTAACTAACTGAGAACATTAATGAGAATAGTTACCTAGTGTGATAATCTCGTGTAATAGAACACAAGACATGATACTTGAGGCTAGATAGACACGAGTGAGGATCAAGTCCATTAACAATTAACATTAATAACTGTGTACACACTACAAAGGACTTGTGAATTTTTTTTGGAACGATAGGAACGGACATTGTGTAGGGTGCAACCGGTCCATGATTAACTGTTAATACCACCGGTGTCTATTTCTGATGATCATGAAATGGGATTACCAGAGGTCTACAGAGGCACATCAGTATCCAGCAAGATGGTTTCGGCACTGGGTGAGATGTACATGTTCTGACGTAACGAGCTGTGGTCTATCCTTGCTGGGATCAGCTGACTGGGTTGTTGTCTGAGAGTCCGATTCTACACACTTTATAGAACACGTCACACATTTTCTTCACATACACGTCTCATATACGTTACACTTTTCTTTTAATAAATTAATCTTTATTAATTTTTAGAAGAGCCGGCTCCATGGCCGAGGGGTTAGCAGCTTTCTCCGCCAACCCCGAATACTCTCGTCACGTGACGCGACGAGAATTAGCAGTGGTTCGAATTGCAAAAGTGACTTATGAGAGTATGGAGCCGGTCGCTCAGAAAGTCGTGGCGTGCTGATGAGCGTAATCTAGCCTAGGAATCAACATACAGCTGAAAGATGCTGGTGTTGACCGCAATATCCTGAAACAGGATGGAAACGCGGGAAAAAAAAAAAAAAAAAAAAAAAAAAATTTTTAGAAGCAAGAGTTGTTGAGTATGTTGCGTTGGAGAAGTATGAGAGGGGGCATAGTACGACAGTGAGAGAGTGAAAGGAAAAGGTGTCCACGGGCTGATGGAGTGTGTTGGACGGAAGCTGGTGGATTCTCCAGAATATTAAAAAGGAGAAAAATATTATAAAGTGAGTGTTGAATCTCTTCACTCCAGGGACGACACTTTAAAGGAGGACACGACACCTCCCAGCGTGGGGCTCCCGACACCCCCTTTTGTGTTCTCTCCTCCCCCCCCCCTCCTCTCTGTTCTCCTCTCTCTTGTGTTCCACCCCCCCCCCCCGCCCCGTTGGTAGGGAATTATTTCTGAGGTTGATAGTGTTAGGTAGGTCATTTCATAGTCACCAATAAAGAATATCGTGACTTCCAACTTAAATGTTACGTAAAATATTCTTAGAATACGGTGGATCAAGAAGGAGAAAAACAAACATTGCTTACATGTTACAAGAGCTGAACATCACAGAAACATGACTCATAAACAGCGTCATGGTTTGGAAACTGAACACGTTGGTCATATTACTCGTCAACAATGATCTAGAAAGAACATTGATTTAAAGTATGGTTCAGTGAAGAAGAAACAGGGGCCGACCAATACGATAGTGGACACAGGACAGGAAAGACATCTAAGACACAATACATCGGGCGAGAGAACTGGCCACTCCCCCGATGTGTCTCCACCTTGCCGTGGTGGGGGGGGGGGGGGGCTTGCGTGTCCCATCGACCCCATGTGCTTGCCGATGGATGAAAACTACATATCGGACGGCCCGTGGGATAGGGACCAGACTAAGAGAGACACAACCCGCTGCTCTGCAGGTAAGACTGAGGATAGCAGTCAAAATCAGGCAAACGATCCCTAAATCTCAGTCTAAGGCTCCCATCCGAGGTGTATGGCTGAACGTCTCTAAGCCATAAACTCTCGGAAGCGAGAGCCTGGCCGACACAAACCTACATCAGAATTGTGATAAACCTGTCTGGTTTGTGCGGGAATGGCCCAGGGAAAACGAAATGACCAATATATTGAAGTGAGGATTTGAAGCAGCCATGAGCAGGACGTGACGATTCCCTCGGTGAGCCCAGATCCAGGGCGATATGTGTCGGCCCTGCAACTATGGAAGCAACCTTGGATGGCGGAAAATGCTATGGACTGTCCCTGCCTTCCTTTGAGGGAAGACCGTTGTCTTCGACCGTTTTAACTTGGCCAGCATGGTTGTAGATGGCACCACAAAAGTGAGAGTCTCCCAGGAATGCTACCTGGTCAAAAAAGCACGCTAAAGTCGATGTGTTGGCCTACGGGTTTCGGCCCAAGGGCGCATAACAGACACACCGCAATCACATCTGAAAAAAAC
The DNA here is from genome assembly GCA_014155875.1 of Cepaea nemoralis. Classification (NCBI taxonomy): domain Eukaryota; kingdom Metazoa; phylum Mollusca; class Gastropoda; order Stylommatophora; family Helicidae; genus Cepaea; species Cepaea nemoralis. The sequence continues at coordinate 16,870 of JACEFZ010011504.1, forward strand.
ACTCCGGATGAACGAAAAGAAGAAATAGAAGAACTGGCCAAGGATCGAGAATCTATCCCATGGGTTGTTGTGGGAGCGACGTTCTGCAAAGGATGTGCTGCACGATTATGATAATGATGCAGTATAGACCTGGGTATGGGTATAGGGAACAGCAGTACTACAGTTTCTAGCGCGCTAGTTTGTCGGCCCCTCGGTCATGGGTTCAAATTCTCCTTGAGGCGGATTTTTCACATTTATCTTATTGAGGCGGACTTTTCACATTTATCTTATTGAGGCGGACTTCTCACATGTATCTCCTTCAGGCGGACTGTTCACATGTATCTGGACTGCCACGTCGACTCAACCTATAATGGACACCGTAAAGTGTAATGGGAAGTAAAGGTGATTGATATTGACCACATTATCCACCGACTGCCGATTGTTCTATAGAAATTACACCATACGCCTAATGTAACTAACAGTGTTTAACACGGTTCTTTATTTATGTAATGATGACATTTTTATTAGCGTTACTATATGGTAATTCTTCTAAGTACATTTGCTCTTTCAGCGAGGCCCTGTCATTTGGAGGCGGAAGGTCCGAATCCTCGTGTGCCTACACCTTTCAGTCTGTCACCTAGACTGTCATCTGATCGCAATTTGTTTGCTTTGATGTGAATCCGGTCAATACTTTGAAATGCATTTCTTATGTCATTTCAGTGGGCGCAATTTGTTTCCCAGCGATTGCTATTTCTGTAACACACATAATAATGAAAGCTACACCGCAGCGTAATGTATGCCGGCTTCTGCCATTGCCACACAGCAATCCGTTCTGTTGGCAGTACTCGCCTAGGTTCCCTCTTCAAAGTATGCGTAATATCCCTCTTATCTACTAATTAATACGCTTTCAATTGACGGAAGGTATCGAGTGGCAGGGCACTGGCCTGCCCTCTTCGTGGGGATCTCGTTGACTTTCAAGCCGGCTCTTACTTAATCTGATTACTGGCAACTGGGGAAAGGCTCGGTATTAATTTGCTGTATATAAGACGCGATTCATGCGTTGGCGATTCATTATTGCAACATGTAAACGGCTTGCTGTATTTATGAAAGCATGTGTGGAATTAGCTTTTTGTCTTTATGAACATAAGCCGTTTAATTTGCGCAATGGCGCTTTTTTCTTCTTGATAGTGGAAGATGTTCTAAGTGTGTCCGTGTTATAACTTCTTCAGTTTTATAGATGTTTTTTGTAAAAGGTCTTGCACAATTCCGGCTGCGGTTGTGTTTATTTTTGGTGGTGGCAGCTGAGAATTGGCGTGTGTTTGGGTGTTTAATCTGGTTAAGATTCTGGGTTATTTTAATTGAATGAGGACTTGGAGGAGGTACGGTTTTTTATAGCGATGGCAGTTGATAGACAGAGAGCGCCGGTAGCGTAGTGGCTAGAATGATCGTCTGCCGGGCGGCTGGTCATAGGTTCGAATCCGCATCGTGGCAGATGTTTAAAATCAACCTTGGACCCCAGGTCGACCCAGCCTAAATGGGTACTAATTAATATCTTGGAAAGTAAAGGCAGGCATCCGGTACTGGAGATATCACCCACCGAGTGTCGAGTGTTCTACAACGATTGGGTCTAGCACCGTATGCCCAATGCGCCTTATGTGGTATAAAAGGGTCCATTTACTGACTGCCATAGATGGCCTGTTGATAACACGAAATAGATTAGTTGTGGTTTTAGTGAAGTTTGGTGGAGTTGTTCTGAAATCAAGAGTGGAGTTATGCAAGGTTGTGTACTTCCTCATACCTTCTTCGGAATATACTTTTCACTTCTACTGAAATATGCCTTTCGTGATCAGGAAGGTGGTATATACATTCACTCACGCTCAGATGGCGGCCTGTACAATGCTCAGAGATTAAAGGCCAAGACCAGGAGTGTACCGATAAAACATTTGTTGTTTGCAGATAATGCTGCAGTTATGACCCACTCTGAGGAAGAATTACAACGTCTACTATCTGCATTCTTCAATGCTTGTTCTGAATTTGGTTTAACAGTTAGCAAATAGAAGACATAGATTATGTCGCAAAGTGCACATGGGGTACCATCAGTCTTTATTGACGACGTCGAACTGGAGATAGTAGACTATTTTACATATTTAGGATCAGAGGTAAATAGCAAATTATCCCTAGATCAGGAAATCAACATCCGGATTGGTAAGACAGCAACAACATTGAACAGGTTAAAACAAAAAAAGTCTGGGAGAACAGAAAGCTTACTGCCAAAACAAAAATCTTTGTATATCAAGCCTGTGTCCTTCTTTATGGCAGTGAAGCCTGGTCAACTTACTCACACCAAGATAAACGTTTAAACAGCTTTCATATGCGGTGTCTGCGAAGAATACTTGGTATTAAGTGGCAAGACAAAATCACAAATACTGAGGTATTGGAAAGATCAGGTTATGTGACGGTGTATTCCATGCTCAGTCTTCGTAGACTTAGATGGATAGGACACGTTAGGAGGATGGATGATGGTAGATTACCAAAGGACATCTTTTTTTGGTGAATGATAGATGGTTAAGAGATACCGAGGTCGGCCTCTACTACGATACAAAGATGTGTGTAAGCGGAACATGATTGATATAGGCATTGATAATGCATATTGGAAGCAAGTCGGCACCGAACGTGTTGCATGGAGGGCAAATATCAGAAATGGGATAAAGAGAAAATGATTGCAGATACATCACACACTGAGCGCGTGAGATGTAAGATGGTGCGTGATGGTGAAAATTACCATGTGTTCACATGCATCCACTATGGACGAACATGTACAGCGCGAATTGGTTACATTTGCAGCCGCCATGGATTGTAATTATGTCTTTTTTATACCACAATGTAACAAACTATCGTCTGTCAAGACGGAAAGGTGCCAATGTAATGCAAAGGTGAAGTTGTACTGTATTTATAGGGAGGAATAGGTTAGGTGTATTTATAGAGATGACAGACGGATTGATTATAGAGAAAATAGAAACGTTGTTTATAGACATAAATAGATAAGTTATAAAAAAGAGGTAGGGGGAATTGGTACGTTGTTTATAGACATATTTGGTTGTTTTTATGGAGAGCATACTGTGAGTTCTATTTACAGAAACCGAAAACAGTTATTATATTTGATGCGAGATGCCTTGAAGAGATTAGAACAAGAATCGCCATGGCAAAGGTAGCAGTTTTCAAGATGGAAAACATACGGACCAATAAGAAAATATCATTTGTATCGAGAAAAAGAGTGTTCAGGTGCTACATAGAACCTGTACTTTTGAATGGATGTGAAGCTTGGACATTGAGCAGACAAGCTGAAAAACATCTGACGGGTTTGGAAATGTGGTTTCTGAGGGAAATTCAAAGAATACCATGGACAGACAGAAAAACCAACGACAAAGTCCTACAGGAAACAAAAGGAAACTGAAAACTGATTAGAGAAATTTTACGTAGACAGTCAAATGTTTTTTTTGGACACGTTATGAGAAGAAATAAATTGAACTTGGGTGACAGCTAGCAAGATTGAGGGGAAGAGATCAAGGGGAGGGCAGAAAAGTAAATACCTGGATGGCTTGGCCGCGTGGTATGGTCGAGATAAAAACACTGAGCTGATCCACGACTCTGGTGATCGCGTGAGATGGCGAAACTCGACCACCTAAGCGTATCGGCATGGCACATGGTGATGATGATTTACAGAAATAACATAGATAGGCTGTACTTATAGAGAGATAGCTATTTACAGAAATAACATAGATAAACTATATTTATAGAGATAAATAGCTATGTACAGAAATAGCATAGATAAAATGTATCTATATAAAGAAATAGATGAGTTTTGATAATAGAGTGAAGGTAGAGGATTTGTAATTAGAGAGAGAGAGAGAGAGAGAGAGAGAGAGAGAGCGAGCGAGAGAGAGAGAGAGAGCATCGATGTGTTGCACTTATGGAGAGGTAATAAACGTATATCTTTAGAATCACATTAGAGACGTTTTATTTATGAAAAGGGACAAACTATTTGCCACACAGAGAAGCTCTCTCTCTCTCTCTCTCTCTCTCTCTCTCTCTCTCTCTCTCTCTCTCTCTCTCTCTCTCTCTCTCTCTCTCTCTCTCTCTCTCTCTCTCTCTCTCTCTCCCTAATCCCTCATATTTATCATTAGTATGTGTAGGTTGTATTTAAGTACATGAGTGTGCATGTCTATCTTTGTCTGCCTGCGTGTCTATAGTTCTAATTAAATTGGGTCCGAATCACGCCCGTGTCAGTCGCTGGCTAGAATATTCTGTATCTACTGCAGCCTCGTATTTTTCCACGAGTGCCAACCAATACCTTTTAATGTATTGTTCTCATGACGACAATTGTTTCGCGTGTTCCAAGTGTTTTCCACATTCCTTACGTAACACGGACTCAGGACCGAACTATATTCTGAATACATTACGGTACAAATCCAGAGCCGGGCCGGATTTAGAAACAAACCAGTTTTGTAGCAGCCGCGGGACAATAGTCTGACCATGCCGGAGAACCGCAGCAACAGCAGCTTGGGCAAGATTCCTGCAGCCACTAATACGAGGTTAGGGGTGTTAGGGAAGTGTTCTGCACAGATGTATGTGTGCCTTCTTTGTTTCTCATTTATGTTTTTTAAATTAAAATTAAAAAACTATTATGTTGTAGTCGTGCATTTTCTAAGTGTTATCCTTCCTTCCTTCCTTCCTTCCTTCCTTCCTGCCTGCCTGCCTGCCTGCCTGCCTGCCTGCCTGCCTTACTTCCTTCCTTCCTCCCCTCCCCCTCCCCCTCCTCCTCCTTCTTCTTCTTCTTCTTCTTCTTCTTCTTCTTCTTCTTCTTCTTCTTCTTCTTCTTCTTCTTCTTCTTCTTCTTCTTCTTCTTCTGCTTCTTCTTTTGTTCTTCTTCTTCTTCTTCTTCTTCTTCTTCTTCTTCTTCTTCTTCTTCTTCTTCTTCTTCTTCTTCTTCTTCTTCTTCTTCTAGCTTTCATTCTTTCATCTTTACATTAACAGACAAGTTCTCGTGATTTAGTCAATAGTGTTTGGAACTCCTCTTGTGTACCATACAGTTTTAAAAGTAGTGCGGTCTCACTAGGTCAGTTATTAAAGCCTTTCAGTGTGTAAAGTAATTGTTTCCCATTCTGTACTAGGCGGTTGCTACTTTGAAATATCGACTGAGAAAGAGCGCACATAGAAACAGTAGCGTCTGTTGAGTACTGGTTAAGCCAACACTTGGAACAGAGTGGGTCAAAGTAGCATATGTTTGGGACAGTAGCACTGCAGTCCTGAGTAGCAAGAGTTCACGGAACAACTTGGACATAGACGGGTAAACACCAGCTGCCAGGGACAGAGTAACTTAAGCATCGGCGTCCAACCTACTGCTAACCACTGCCACGGTCTCACTTTACACATTTTAGCATCAAATCTTAAACAACCCAGACTTTAAAAACCCCTCCTCCAATTTTATTGTCTGTCAACAGTTTGCCTTCAGAAATTCTATGACCAAGGAAGTCTATTTGTTTATAGCCTACTAGCTGACCCGGCCCGGCTTCGCCCAGACTCTGGTGGGGAGCATCTCATTTAATTCATATAAGTAGTCATATAAGTTCTCGTTCCCGTTACCGACTATCTGTCTGTCTGTCTGTCTGTCTGTCTATCTGTCTGTCTGTCTGTCTGACTGACCCGGCCCGTCTTCGCCCAGACCCTGATGGGGAGCATCTCATTTAATTCATATAAGTAGTCATATAAGTTCCCGTTCCGACTATCTATCTGTCTGTCTGTCTGACCCGGCCCGGCATCGCCCAACTCCTGGTGGGGAGCATCTCATTTAATTCATATAAGTAGTCATATAAGTTCCCGTTCCCGACTGTCTGTCTGTCTGTCTGTCTGTCTGTCTGTCTGTCTGTCTGTCTGAATGTCTGTCTGTCTGTCTGTCTATCTATCTATCTGTCTGTCTGACCCGGCCCAGCCCATGGTGGAGAGCATCTCATTTAATTAATATAAGTAGTCATATAAGATCCCATTCCCGACTATCTGTCTGACTGTCTGTCTGTCTTGGGTAAATGTAGGAGGGAGGAGGAAGAGGGAGGTGGAGGAGGGAGGAATAGGAGGGAGGAGGAGGATAAGGGAGGAGTAGGGTGGAGGAGGAGGCGAGGAGGAGGAAGAGGGAGAAGGAGGGAGGAGGAGAACGCAGGAGGAGAAGGGAGCAGGAGGAGGAGAGGGAGGAGGAGGTAGAAGGAGGAGGAGGTAGAAGGAGGAGGAGGAGAGAGGAGGCGGAGGGAGAAGGAAGAGGGAGAAGGAGGAGGAGAAGGAAGGGGAGGAGGAGAAGGGAAGAGGAGGAGGGGAGGAGGAGGAATGTGAAGGGAGGAGGGAGGAGGTAGAGGGAGTAGGAGGAGGAGGGAGGCGGAGGAAGAGGGAGGAGGAGGAATGTGAAGGGAGGAGGGGGAGGAGGTAGAGGGAGGAGGAGGGAGGAGGCGGAGAGGGAGGAAGGAGGAGGGGGAGGAGGGAGGAAGAAGGAGGAGGAGGGAGGAGGAGTGATGAGGAGGAGCGAGGAGGAGGGATGAGGAGGAGTGAGGAGGAGGAAGAGGGAGGAGGAGGAATGTGAAGGGAGGAGGAGGGGGGAGGTAGAGGGAGGAGTGAGGAGGAGGAGGGGGAGGAGGGGGAGGAGGAGGAGGAGGATGAGGAGGAGGAGGGAGGAGGAGGAAGAGGGAGGAGGAGGAATGTGAAGGGAGGAGGAGGGAGGAGGAGGAATGTGAAGGGAGGAGGAGGGAGGAGGTAGAGTTAGGAGGAGGAGTGAGGAGGAGGAGAGGGAGGAGAAGGAAGGAGGAGGGGGAGGAAGAAGGAGGGATAGGGAGGAGGGGGAGGGAAAGAGGAAGAGGGTAGGAGGAAGAGTGGAGAGGAGGAGGGAGGAGGTAGAGGGAGGAGGAGGAGGGAGGAAAAGGGAGGAGGGAGGAGGGGGAAGAGGGAGGAGGAGGAAGAAGGAGGAGGATGGAGGAGGGAGAGGGAGGAAGAGGGAGGAGGAGGAAGAGGAAGGAGGAGGAAGAGGGAGGAGGAGGAAGAGGGAGGAGGGGGAAGAGGAAGAGGGTAGGAGGAGGGAGGGGAGAGGAGGAGAAGAAGGGAGAAGGAGGGATGAGGAGAAGGAGGAGGGGAGAGGAGGAGGGAGGAGGCAGAGGGAGAAGAAGGAAGGAGGAGGAGTAAGGAGGGAGAATGAGGAGGGGAGGAAGGAAAGGGAGGTGGAAGAGGAGGAGGAGGAAAGAGGTAGGGGGAGGAGGAGGTAGAGGAGGAGGAGGAAGGAAAGGGAGGAGGAAGAGGAGGAGGAGGTAGGAGGAGGAAGAGGGAAGAGGGAGAAGAAGGGAGAAGGAGGAGGGAGGATGATGAGGGAGAAGGAGGCAGGAGGAGGAGGGAGGCAGGAGGAGGAGGGATGAGGAGGGAGAGGGAAGATGAGGGAGGAGGGGGGGGGGAGGAGGCGGAGGGAGTAGGAGGGAGGAGGATGGAGGTGGAGGGGAGAGGAAGAGGGAGAGGGAGAAGGAAGAGGGAGAAGGAGGAGGGAGAGGGATGAGAGGGAGGAGGAAGAGGAGAAGGGTGAAGAGAGGGGGAGAGAGTTCGCCATTCCGAATTCATACTCGTCTAGTTCTTCCCTTCTACACGACTGTAGATAACTTCCTTACACATAAAAAGATGAATTGTTACTGATATTGCCGTGGCATGGAGGAATATCAGCAGCAGAGTTGATTAAAAAAAACAAAGACTGAGATCTACAGAGAGCCATGAACGCCTACGCCAGCCGGCACGGCACTTGATGATGATGATTGCCGTGTGACGATTCTGTGTAGTCACGTCATTTTCTTCCCTTTCCCTAGCGTTTTGGTTCGGGGATTCTTTCATCATCATCATCATATATTTACGTACGTATTTTGGGAGGGGGAGGAGGGAGGAGGAGGAAGAAAAAAAAAACTAACACAGTTGACAGCTCTGGAATGAAAGGAAGGCGTGTAGAAAATTTCATCTCAATCGGATGGGCCGTTCGCGAACAAATAAAGGACATACATATTTACATACATACATATATACATACACATATACATACACTTTGTTTTATAGATATAGATTTCAACCTTGGAAGGTTTGATAGTAAGTCCGAAAAGAAAGATTTGGTTGAAGACTTGTTTGAGTGTAAGTAAGTGAGAAGTAATATTAGAAGAATGGATGCATATATCATCAATATAAGCTTGGACATCTTTAATTCCGTGCAATAGCAATCTAGTTAATCTAACAAATGTGGCGGGAGCGTTCTTCAGACCAAATGGAAGATATCTCCATTCGTACAAACCGAGAGGTGTTGCGAATGCTGTTATATGTCTAGAAGCAGGGTGTAGTGGCACTTGCCAATAACCTTTCGCTAAATCAACCTTCGAAAATAAGGATGATTGAGACATATTCAAAATGAGATCTTCACAACTGTTCATTGGCTCTGCATCTGTTATGGTTATTGTATTTAACTTTCGATAATCGATGCACAAACGGATTGTCTGGTCCTTCTTTTTCACCAGGACAATCGGTGAAGAATATTGAGACATAGATTTCTGAATTATTCTATTTTTCTCTAAATCCAAAATTTCTTTGTCTAAATTTGCTCTATAATGTAGAGGAATAGAATATGGTCTACATTTGACCGGTGTCAGATCTGTCAGCACAATTGAATGTGTTATTTTGTCAGTGCGTCCAGGTTTGTTAGAGAAGATAGATTTATACTCGTCAAGGAGAGTCAAAATGTCTTGTCGCTGCTGTTGTGTCAAAGTGTCAGAGATTTGTATGTCATTTATACTACCGTCGTCAGTCATAACTGGTACTGGGATTTCAGTATTGTCTGCGTCTGTCTGATTTATCACAGATGCTACTGTTTGTAAATTGTCTTCAATGTCATTGTCGTCGTCGTCGAGATCAATAGTTGTCAATATGTCGTCAAATTGGTCGTTGTTGTCGTTATCACAAATTGTCGGTAATGTACATATGTCTTTGTCGTCTTTGTCGTCGTAAGAGTGCGTCGTTAACGATGCTTCGTTTGTCGAGGTGTCATTCGGTTGGGTAATTGTCGTTTCGTTTCTGTCATCAGTTAGCTGCGTCTGCTCACTCGTGTCAGTGTCCTGTCTAGCATAGTATGGTTTCAACATATTTACATGGAATATTTTCAACTTTCCATTCAAAGAAATTTCGTAATCAACTTCCGAAATTCTTCTAACAATTTTAAAAGGTCCCTGCCAAGAGGTTGATAGTAAATCTCTCTTGTCAGGTAAGAGTAGTAAAATATCCTGACCTGGTTTTAATACAATTGTTTTTGCACCTTTGTTGGCGTACTGCCTGTACCTAAAACCTTTCTCCTGTAGTGATGTTCTGGCCAGTATACAGGAACGTATGATTTTGTCTCTGGTGTCAGTGACTAAATCATATGTAGAAATGGGTAGTTGGATATTTACCGGTTGTGATATGATATCTTTGTAAATAGTGAGAGGTCCTCTTGGGTTTGCTCCATATATCAATTCGAAGGGAGAGAACCCTGTGCTTGATTGCGGGACTTCTCTATATGCGAACAGCACCGTTGGGAGAAGTATATCCCAATCGGCTGAATTTTCAGCTGTCACTTTAGATAGCATATGTTTCAGGTCCCCGTTTAGTTTCTCGCAGATACCATTTGCGGCCGGTCGATAGGGACTGGTGAAACATTGCTTGATGCCTAGTAACTTAGTTACCGATTGGGTGGCATTCGATATGAACTGGGTTCCTCTATCCGAAATTATTTTCTCCGGGAAGCCAAAATGGGAGAAAATATTTAATAATACGTCCGTCACATCCTTAGAGGAGATAGATCTTAACGGAATCATTTCTGGCCATCTCGTACATAGATCAATAAGAGTGAAAATATATCTATTCCCTTTACTAGAAATGTGATTCAACGGACCTACTAGGTCAACTGCCACGATTTGGAATGGCCTCGAGGCAGTTGTAGTTGATTGGACTTCTGCCGTAGGGTTTTTCCCCTTTTTCACCAGTTTCTGACATATATCACATGATCTACAAAAGGTTTTTATGTATTGGCAACATTTTGGCCAATAAAACTGCGTCAGGACTCTAGCCCTAGTCTTTTCGTACCCCATATGACCTCCGAAAGGTGAGTCATGGGCTATCTTTAGTACTTTCTCTCGATGTGCTTGTGGTAACACTACTTGTTGTATCGTGGTCTGATTTGTTGTGTAAACTCTAGTTAACACATTGTTCTGTAGCCTAAATGTCCACGATGCGTTCTTAGTTAGTTTTGGTTTAAGTCCTACTAACTTAAAATATGGTGAAAGTGTAGGATCTGCTTTCTGGTCATCTCCAAAATTAGTGCTGGTAGTGTTTGGTGATATAATTTCTAGTGATTCCTGCAGTTGGTTGGTGTTGGTTGTGTGGGTTGTCTGTCGTGTTATTGCATTCGTGTGTTGTGTGTGTTGTTGCACATCTACAGGCTTGGTACTTGGTAGATCGGTAGCATCCTCAATTCGAGGTTTTAATATGGTCGTATCATTGACAGATTCGACCGCCCCTGCATTGTACAACTCGGTAAATTCTTTCTGAATTACCTCATTGGTTGTCTCCCTTGGTCTTTTGGCAGATTGAGACAAGCATGAATGGTGTTTCTCTTTAGAGTCGCTGTTTGGGTGGTGGATACCGTTTCTCTGCTCCCAATCTCTGATTTCCTTTTCAGAGCAAGGTCGTATGTTGGGCAGGTCCCCAAGTATAATATCAGTGACAGGATTTTCTAGGACAGCGCATAATACTAGTCCTGATATGAACGGGGTTCGAATTTCGACAAGAGCAAGGGGGTATTTCTCTATAGTGCCTGAGAATGTGCGACAAGTCACATGTTTGTCTGTATAGTCTTTCTCGTTTATTAATGTTTTCTTAATCCCACAGAGCGTTGCGCCGGAATCCCGAATTAATGTGCACTTTTTGTTATTTACAAACCCTGTTGAGAAATTTAGCTTGCCTGTAGATGACAAGGCAGCGTTGGCTGTTTCATTCGAAATAGGGATAGTGTGGCCACATAGTAATGTTGTGTCAAGTTGGATTGTCACAATCATTCAGTGATTCAATATCTTCGTCTGATGACGTTTCAACTAGTGCAGCATTGGCCTGTTTTAATATCTTACGGCCCTCACAGAAGCGACTGTAGTGCCCAAAACTACTGCAAAAATAGCATTTGACCGCTCTCTGGTAAGCATTTCGCTTATTCTTCTGCTTCTCCACGATCATTTTGAGGTGGTAGGGATAGTTGGGCGATTTATCGCACATCGCGTATTCTTCGTGAGTTAAACTACAATATTGGCATTTAACTGGCTTCCTGATATTCGAGCGTGGTTTAAACTTACTTTCTGTTGGTTTAGAGTATCTAGTGTTCATAGCTGCTGCTGTTTCGTTCTGACTAAGGTTTAATTGGAAAATATCTCTGTTCGCTATGAAAAATGCATTTCCCTTTGTCTCTACATCTTGAATACTTCTACAGTCCATTTGTTTCAAAAATTTAGCAAAAGGTGTGGGGATTGTACTAACTATTTTGTCTATAATAATGAGCTCTTTTAATTTGTCATGGCTGTTGTTAGTTTTAGCTGAGTTAATCCACTTTGTACACACATCCTGAACTGTAGAGACATAGTCTATAAAGGTTTGGTTTGGTTGTGGGGATAATTTGGCGAACTGTTGTTGGTAACCTGCAGTATCTAATGAGAAATGTTGGAGAATGCGCTGCTTTAAATAATCATAATCTTTTCGCATTTCCTGTGGCACTGTCTCTATTACTTTTAAATGTTCAAGAGCCAAGTTTCTCATTAAAATGAATGCCCAATCTGATTTTATGATCTTATGGTAGGACATTAGACACTCAAAATTTTCCAGGTATGCGCTGATGGAATCTCCTGAGCAGAATGCCTTCACGAGGCCTTTATACTTATTATATTTCTGTTCTTCCTCCTTGCTTTTCAGTTTCTTTACCGATATTTCTACGTTGGACTCAATCTCCATCTGCTTTAGTTTTATTTGTGTATCGGCATTCAATTGGGCTAATTTGGCCGCCGCCTCAAGCTCCATTTGTTTCTCTTGAGCTTGCAACTGCATCTTCTTCTCTTCTGCCTGCATTTGCATCTTCTTTTCTTCTGCCTGCACTTGCCTTTGTTTTTCTTCCCGTTCTATCGCTCTTTCTTCACGGGCAATGTTTTCTGCGTGCGTCTTCTGTGCCCATTCTGACAGTTTCTCTTCTTTATAACCTAATTTTCATACCTTGCTCAATACATTTATCTAAAGTAGACATTTTGTCTTTTAATTGTTGGTAATTTCAATGAAGTTAAATCCCTTAGAAAAAAGTTGGGGAGTAGAAAATTTAGTTATCTCCCTTAATTATTACATGCGCACAATACAAATGCAAAGTTATGTTGGTTACAAGGTCATGAATATACATACAAATCAATGCAAAGCAAAATGATACATGGATGGATGGTGAGAAGTACCGCTTAGGGTTGCAATGGACATGATATGAAACTTAGCTTTTAATCCCAGAACTTGCGGATGTTGTCTTTGTACTCTCGCCACTGTTGGATAGTTTTACATAGGTTACACACCACACAATTCGCGGAACAATCTGCTCGTAGAATGAGAAAACATTAGTAACAGTCAAAAAAATGTCACAGTCAATGTCAAAAATAGTTTATAGTATTCACATCAATGAGAGACTAACTGCAGAGGGACTCATATTAATACTATTTTATGCTAGATAGATGCAAATATGGTAAACTTGTACAGTTATCAATTTGTTGTACAGAAATCAATTTGATATCGTTAATTTACTGGTTTTACTTGGCAATGAATAGCCGTCTAAACTTAAAGCTAGTGCCAAAACCGGAGCCTAGCCCCCAAAAAGCCTGTCAGCGTGTTGGATGTCTAGGTATCTGAGCTCGGGCTCACACAGGCAACAATAACTCCGTTAAATATAATATTTAACACTTATTGTATTTCAATATACAGTGCGTTGGCGCAGTGGGTTTAACAAGCCCGCACTGGTTAGCATATCACAGAGGTTTAACATCATCACACATAGTTATCACAAACATTCTAGCAAACTATCTAGCATAAGTCTATGAACCCCAAATACACATGGGTCTAATCTATTGAGTCCCTCTAAGGCAGGCCCTGTTGCCTCTCCGATGGTCCGTCTGTCCTCTGCCGGTTTCACACGTGCCGCAATCCGACACGGGTGGTAACTCTGTTCGAGTTCCTCGTGGACCCCGCAATAAGCGGGCCACATCAGTGTCCACGGACAGTGGGCTCCACTGACCAGTCCTTCGGGAAGGTTCTGGATTACTCTGGCCTTCGAGGGTCTTACTTCTTTCCCTTGGGCGGGAGTTGTAGCCCTTGGCTAATATCTATTACTCATGTTGGGTTACTGGATAATGTGGATCCTGTGAGGCTGTGACACACCACCACCTCTTCCTCCCACTCTTCTTCTTTTCCCCTTGTTTCCTTCCTTTTAGTCACCACCTATTTCTTCTTGCTTCCCCGCCTCCTCTACCCCCCGCATTCGATGTTATGTAATGAAGTATATTTATTTAGAAAAAGAGACGGCCCCAGAAACAGACACATCCAACAGGCTGTGCAATTATTGATCCAGCAATATAAATCATTACAAACGTGATTAAATTGCAGGATGAATGTCATATCTGTGATTACAACCTTTTGTCCAAGGTATACCTTTCAGCTTCAGAATAGAACGGCTTTCAGTACAAGGAAAGTGCATGCGTAGGCTGAGTATATTGTATGTAACACGATCTGTAATGAATTGGCATGTTCATTTTTAGCAAACGCTATGTCACAAACCATGTTAACTTAACTGCACATGAGAACAACAGCTGTTGATATGTCGATAATTTTATTTACTAAGAGCCGCGGTTGCGCAGCGGCTGGCACGCTTGCCTGCCGGCCCGGTGTTATTTTGTTTGTATTCCCATCCTGGTGAATGTGTTAAATAATTGACCTCGGCTCCCAGGTCGCCCTAACCTACGACAGGTGTCCATGACACGTACCAGAAAGTGAAGTCGGCCGGGGTGAGATTGACCACATCACAAATGAAGCGCATATTGGTCAGTAAACATTCGAGGCTACCACCATATACTCAAACCTCAAGGCGTTAAAAGTATCTTCTTTTTGTTAGAAATTATACGCGCGTGTACCTGAAATAGGCATTCGCCAGTCTGTGTCACTCAGTGAGGAATGACAGAAGACAAAACTGGGTAAAACGATTCTGAGACATGGACAATAACTGGTAGCGATCGAAATAGATCGAAGAGAAATGAATTCAGTCTGCTCTCTTACAATGCAGGCTTAAAATAAACATCACATAGCATTCCAAAGCACAAAATATACATGTAATCATTGTCCCTGACTGCTTGGCAAACATTGTATGCAATCTTCACCAGATCAAATCGTCCTGTTTGGTCTGTCTGGCGGGGCAAATATGTTTACAGATATACGTGCACAGGCGCACAGATGACGAGAGAACGCATACGTAAATACACACAAACACACTCTCACAGAGAGAGAGAGAGAGAGAGAGAGAGAGAGAGAGAGAGAGAGAGAGAGAGAGAGAGAGAGAGAGAGAGAGAGAGAGGAATGGTATGCCTCGTTTGTCGACGGGTATATGTTCAGAGAAATTGGTCGTTATTCGAGTTCCATCATTGTGTTAACCCCGTGGCGTGTACATACACAAACCTAGAAGGAATATCCCACAACAAAACTAGGCTGTTGTAGCTCCTCAGGCTACAAACCCGCACAGTGTGCTCATCGTCAAGAAGCGGATCTTTTGCTGAACGTTGCTCTCATCACGACTCCTCGCAAAAATCTTCGATCCTTTACCAGTGCCCCTGCTTCGTGCATTTTAATGCAAGGTGTCTTTAGTGTTCCGTGTTCATCTTCGTGTTGGTCGGACCCTGCTACTTCTGCCAGCAACCATGCCTTCCATCAATATTTGTTCCGGCGTGACGTCTAATATGGCCGACGTGTTTGAGGTTCCGAGACCTGGGCTTATTTACCAGCCAGTTTCCGTCGGTGTTAGGATCTTGTAAAATAGCAGTATTTTTCTTCTTCTTGGTCCGCCGTTTTCTAAGAATTGTTCTGTCACATTTGAATTCAGAACATCATATTTTCTTCTTGGGTGATTGTGAAATGGCTCGCGACTCAAATACTTTTGTTGCCATATTGAATTGTTACTATATTGAATTACAGTAGATACTTGAACACAGTGGCAAGTAAGTGCATACCAAAATCATGTAAATATAGGAAAATGTTCAGTGAAACTGCAGTATCAGAATACCATGGACCACGTAGGAACGCAGCTTGCCAAACTGAAATTTTCTCTTGTTCGGCAGGGCGCGCAGTTGTAACGGTATTAGACATTACACTGGCAATGCCACAAGCGCTGTCAGACGAGCGTTCCATGCCAGCTCTCGACATTCGCTAAGGCAGGTAGCGTCTGACCATCGATTCTTCCGTACTCTCAGGCCTACAAAATGCGACGGCCATAAAATTTGTGTTTCACTGAGTGATTTATGAAGGGTTATACTATCTCTCTCTCTTTCCCTCTCTGTTTCTCTATACACGCACGTACTCTCTCCCTCACTCCCCTCCCCCTCTCTCTCTCTCTCTCTCTCTCTCTCTCTCGCACGCGCGCTAGCACACATACAATCAAAGACATGGTGATCGAGTAAAAACCACAAAAAAAAACTGGAATCAGTGGTTAATGTGTGTGTCTCGTCACAGGTGAGAAATGGCAATACAGGTGGTTGATAAGGTGGGAATATTATTTTCTGTGGTCACCAGAGGATGCGCTGTGGCCTAGGGGATAGTGAGATGCGAAGTTTTATAATTCCCCGACACACTGAGTCGAGGGTTCGAAATCAGCTGCGGGATATTTGAAAAAAGACCGCTTTGTGTATTTTTCGATAGTATTTGGCGTCGGCCATTCAGAAAGCGGCGTCAAACTACTGAACTACAATACCCAGTAAAACACAAACAGCCAGTACATGCTGGGGATGATTGCAGCGTCCTGCAAAGGCCATTCAAATAGCTTTTTAGCCCCTATGGTTACACCCATTGTCTCCTTCTGTGCCTAGGAGGATCCCTGATCTGTCAACGATGCCATTAATCACACTTTTCCCCGTCACTTTGTTTCTACCCGCGTTTTTCGGTTTTACTGGTTTATGCTGACACCATTTTTATTTTTGTTGTTCACAGGGTCTTCAAGAAAAGCTGCCCAAATGGAAAAGTGAGTAACATTTATTATATCTAACATGGGCTTCATTATGAACTGCCTGTCTGCCTACATGATATTGTGCGTGTGGGTGTTTGGTGTGTGTGTGTGTGGGGGGGTGGGGGGGGGAGGAAGAGGGAGGGAAAGAGGGAGGGATTGAGGAAGGCTGTGTGCGCGTGTTACAACTTCCTCTGTATGCACCTTGGTGCAACAAAACCGTTACACCCTCCCAGATGTTCTGTATGGGTATTTGCTGTGAGAATACACCGAAAGGCCATAGACGAAAAGAAAACTGTCTCTCTATCCGGCTTCATTGTCCAGTGCCTAGCCAACCAGCATGTCTTGTCACAACTCTGGTCCTGATACATCGATATCCTCATACCCACAATACAGATATATGCCAACACTGTCAATGTGGTGGTGATTATAGCATAGGCAAGAGGTAGAATTGAGTAACGTACACACACAGTTTTACGGTGACAGAATGATTGTGAGAATGACGAGTCCTCTGTTTTAGGCAGATATGCTGCTTTAACTTGTCATTGCGCTCGCACATAGGCACAGGCGTGTATAGCCCAACCTTCTAGTGGTGTCGACAAACAATTAGCTCATGAAAACAGACACGATATTATCTTTTTTTTTTTTTTTTAGCATATCCTTTACAGGACTTAGCTGTCAACACCAGCATCTTTCAGCTGTATGTTGATCTCTTGGCAAGATTACGCTCAGTAGTTTGCCATTGCTTTCTGAGCGGCCGGCTCAGTATCCCGCAAGTCACGAGCGGGGGTCGAACCGCCTCAGCTCTCGCTCCGCTACGAGACTCTGCGTGATAAACGGGATTACAGAGAGAAAGTGTTGTAACCCCACAGCCAGAGAGACCGGCATCGATATTATCTAGAGAGAAATAAATTAACATAGATATCTTGTGAAACAAGGGGAAACCACCACAATATGTCTCGCGAATACATTTCTAAGTAGTCACAAACCGTAAGCTTATAGTGGAGTGACATGCTTTGCAAACTGCACCACACAGTTTGTGATTTTCGGAGTCACGTTTGGTTAAGCTTTGCAGACACGGTCCTTCCTTGTGTCAGCCGCATTCAAGGCGGTGTTCATTGCCTTTGCTTTTCTGCAAATTTATAGATGGCTTAAAAGAAAACATAAATTGAAGTAAACAATAACATGGAGGTGTTGATCTTACGAAATCAATAGCACAAACAATAACAGTCAACGGCACCTTTTTCAAGGAGGCAAATACGTCAACATGGCTGTAAAGATAGTATAACAAAGATGCCAATATAATCCATTTTAGTGATGATGCTCTTGTCTGCCGGAGTGGTCGATACTATTTCTCCACAGCTCCCGTTCCCAAAGAGTGTGTATAAAATAATGGGCTAATATAGTTCCATGCCATGATTCAACACTGTCTAGAATCTTCTCTCCCATCAAATAATGGGCTAATATAGTTCCATGCCATGATTCAAGACTGTCTAGAATCTTCTCCCATCAAATAATGGGCTAATATAGTTCAATTTCATGATTCAACACTGTCTAGAATCTTCTCTCCCATCAAATAATGGGCTAATATAGTTCCATGCCATGATTCAACACTGTCTAGAATCTTCTCTCCCATCAAATAATGGGCTAATATAGTTCCATGCCATGATTCAACACTGTCTAGAATCTTCTCTCCCATAAAATAATGGGCTAATATAGTTCCATGCCATGATTCAAGACTGTCTAGAATCTTCTCTCCCATAAAATAACGGGCTAATATAGTTCCATGCCATGATTCAAGACTGTCTAGAATCTTCTCTCTCATCAAATAATGGGCTAATACAGTTCCATGCCATCATGCCATGATTCAAGGCTGTCTAGAATCTTCTCTCTCATCAATCCCCAGTGAACATCCTTCACTTTCCACGACTCGCTGGTTGGCTTGATCTGGTCAGGAATTAGTACAAAGTGGTTTTCCTTAACCGCTGGCATCTGGGTTGCATTTATTAATATTTTAAATTTTAAAAGACAGACTCTAAAGGCAGCAGGTGGTTTTCCCTAACCGTCCACTCGGTTTGTGTATGGTTCCCCCCCCCCCCATTTATTGTTTATCTTAAAAAAGACTCGTCAAGGCAGCAGTGAGAGAGGTTATGGCGTCCTTGACTCGCCAATGGCCATGTTGCAGAGTCTCGAGGTATTATATAAGGTTATCTGCAACAATGACTGGAGGAAAATGAGAAAGATGAGAATTGGAACGCAATATCCGTGTCTGTCTACGTGCTGTGCTGGGCACTTTTGTTGAAGGAAATGAGTGTGTTAATACGCTTGGCCAGGCAGATTCCCCTCAGGAAAAGCCCATTACCGGTAACGTCTTTCACATATAGCCAATGGAATAAAAACATATTTGAATTATAGCTGTTTTTAATGCCACTGCTGCTCTCGGACATTTCAGTGATAAATCACCCTGCGTGAGATAACAAATATTTCTAATAAACGAAATACAGGGAAATGGGCGTTGTAGAGTATTAGGTCGTACATTGATATAACAGCACAGCGGTCATAGTTCGCCCTCGTTCACACCGAATAGGGTTGGCACAGTGCAGTGTGTAAAGAGGTTTCACACAGATCTGACACTGGGGGAAGAGAAGCTCTACACTTAGTTGCAGTCTTAGAATTCATGTCACCCTCACTGGGAAATATAGCGTGTGATCCACATTTACTTGACCAAGCGGCATTCGTTGGGTTGATATGTGTGTTGGGGGGGGGGGGGGGGGGGGAGTGTGTACACAGACTGACACCCCCATTATTTTCTTTGACCTCCAAGAAACTGTTCTGGTACGCTGGAGTATTGTGGTTGTAAAATAGGTTCCATCTCGAGGGGGTTTGAAACCAGGAACAGCGGGTCGACAGAGGACTACTTTTACACACACGTTCGCGCGCTTGCGAGCGAACATATTCATGAATGCGCGCGCACACAATCTGTCTGTCTTGTCTGTCTGTCTGTCTGTCTGTCTGTCTGTCTCTCTCTGTCTCTCTCTCTCTCTCTCTCTCTCTCTCTCTCTCTCTCTTTCTCTCATGCGCGCACGCTCGCACACGCACACACGTACACAGTAAAGATATGGTTGTAATAGGTACAATATTTCGTCATTCCCCTTGTCATGGTAGCCTGCCATTAGTTTTCGCTTTGATGGAGGTGGAGACAGAAAACAGCATAACCAGCTGGCGTATATCTCACTACTTGGGAGTCTAGTCATTCATCTTCCTATCTGTGGCCACCATATCCCCAGGTCCTGGTATTCGAGGGTTTTTTGTGACGCACAAACACGATATCCTTGTCTGTCTTAATGAGTCTCCCCCCTTTTCTGTCCAGTGATAGTTTCTCGTTTCTGTCTCTCCGTCTCTCTTCTCCCGTCTATCTCATTAATCTCCAACCATCTTTACCCGCCCTCTCTTTTAGTCCTCCCACTAGCCTGGGAAGAGAGGAAGAGGAAGACCAAAGAGAAGATGGGTGCAGGATGTGACGGATGATCTCCAGATGGGTGTATCAGACGCGGGACATCTTGCTTATGATCGAGAGGTTTTCCGGAAGGTTGTTATGGGAGCGAGGTTCTGCAAAGGACATGCTACTGAATGAATGAATGAATGAATGAACTAGCCTTGTTATCCTTGACATTCCTGCAGTCGATCACTTGCTCGTCTGTTGACCATCACTCCCTCCATCACTGTCTTTCCCTGGCTTTCCACCTTATTCAGTCGGAGAAATACTGTGAATTTTTTCAACATATTACTCGTCCGTTCCGCGTTTGTGACCTACTCATAAATTTATTTTTTGGTGGGAATATCATGTTGTGGTTTTCACTATCACCTCGATGTAGCACGAGCACATTTTGTTTCAGAAAGCACAACTCTAAGGTACATAATATATAAATAACACAGCGGACAGGTTTGAGGGTCGGGGGTGGAAACTGTAATACTAATAAACACTCGAACAATGTGTGGTGGCTGCTTCTTTGGGTAGTTCACTGCTAGTAGTACTTTGGGTAGTATTGCTTGTTAGGTGTTAACTATTATTGCCACATTGTTTAGTACTTTTACCGATTTATTTGTGTATTTCGAGGGTAAAAAAAAAAGAGGAAGAGAGAAAAGAGAAGAGGGGAGAGAGAGGGAGA
>JACEFZ010011505.1:0-5000 GCA_014155875.1 Cepaea nemoralis
TTTTTTTTTTTCCCTCCCCCCCTTGGGTTTTTTGTCTGTTTTTTTTTTCTTTTTCTGGGCTGCCCCGGCCCGGCTTCACCCAGTCCCTGGTGGGGAGCATCTCATTTAATTCATATAAGTAGTCATATAAGCTCTCCCGTTCCCGACTATCTGTCTGTCTGTCTATCTGTCTGTCTGTCTGTCTGACCCGACCCGGCTTCACCCAGTCCCTGGTGGGGAGCATCTCATTTAATTCATATACGTAGCCATATAAGCTCTCCCGTTCCCGACTATCTGTTTGTCTGCCTATCTGTCTGTCTGTCTGTCCCGGCCCGGCTTCACCCAGTCCCTGGTGGAGAGCATCTCATTTAATTCATATCAATCAATCAATCATGTGCCATGCCGGAAAGCGTGGGCGGTCATGATTCGCCATTTCACTCGATCACCAGAGTCGTGGATCAGCTCAGTGTTCCTGTCTCGTCCATGCCATGTGGCCAAGCCATCCAGGTATTTTCCTCTCGGTCTTCCTCTTGGTCTGTTCCCTTCGATCTTGCCAGCTGTCACTAAGTTCTCCAGTCCATTTCTTCTCATAACATGTCCAAACAATTTTGACTGTCTTCGTCTAATTTCTCTAATCAATCTACGATTTTCATTTGTCTCTTGTAGTACTTGGTCATTGGTTTTTCTATCTGTCCATGGTATTCTTTGCATTTTCCTCAGAAACCACATTTCTGCAGCCATCAGATGTTTTTCTGCTTGACTGCACATTGTCCAAGTTTCACATCCATACAAAAGAACAGGCTCTATGTATCCCCTCAACACTCTTTTTCTCGTTTCAATTGACATCATTTTATTGGTCAGAATGTTTTTCATCTTGCTAAAGGCTACTTTCGCAATGGCGATTCTTGTTCTAATCTCTTCAAGGCATCTGCCATCAGATGTTATGACTGTTCCGAGATAATTGAACCGATTCACTTGTTGAAGAATATTCCCATTTACTTGTATATTACATTGTGGTACTTCGTTCTTCCTAGTGACGACCATAACCTGTGTCTTCCTACAATTTAATTCCAACCCCAGCTGCTCACTGTGTACAACCACAGCGTCTACTAATTGTTGCAGATCCTGTGCATTGTCTGCAATCAATACTGTATCATCTGCATATCTATTGTTATTTATGTTTCGTCCTCCAATGCTGATTCCATTTAGGTCTTCTACATTTCTGAAAATATTTTCACTGTATAGGGAAAAAAGATCTGGAGACATTACACATCCCTGCCTAACACCTCTCTTAATAGGTTGGTATTGTCCTACTTCATTATCAATCCTTATGGCAGCTTGTTGTTTCCAATATATGTTTTTTATAAGTCTAATGTCTTTCCCATCAATTTGTAGATCTGCAAGCATATCCACAATGTTGACATGTCTAACTCTATCAAAAGCCTTTGTGTAGTCAATAAAGCAAAGATGTATATCCTTGTTTACTTCTAAAGCACGTTCAATAACTGTTCGCAGCATAACGTAGTCATATAAGCTCTCCCGTTCCCGACTGTCTGTCTATCTGTCTGTCTGTCTGACCCGGCCCGGCTTCACCCAGTCCCTGGTTGGGAGCATATAAGTAGTCAAATAAGCTTCCGTTCCCGACTATCTGTCTGTCTGTCTATCTATCTGACCCGGCGTGGTTTCGCCCAGCTCCTGGCGCACAGTAACTTAAAAGAATGTCCTTCCACACACCATTCATTATTTTTAATGAAAACTTTTTAATCACCGACATGACAGTTGATAAGTTCTTTAAGCAGAAAAAGATGGGTTACAATGTTATGCATTATGCATTATTTTTATGAAAACTTTGAAAATGCCTTAAAGATTATATCATCATTTATTATAACTTATATGCCTGAAAATAACTATAGACAAAGAGTTTAACAATAGTGCAAGTAAATCCAACAATATGATTATAAAGTATATAAAAATGTTATTAAAAGTTATGCCCCTTGAAATAACTTTTCTAGAGTGAAGTCCCCCTGCTATATAGAAATTATATAATGAAAAATGGAAAAGTAAATGTTATTAAATAAGTAGAAGATTTTACACTAAGAAACTAATATAGTCGGTTGCACAGGAATGAAAGGAAGACGTGTAGAAAATTTCATCTCAATCGGATGTACCGTTATCGAACGCATCCAATACATACAAAGCAGACCACAAACACACAAAGCCACATACACTCTGTTTTATATATATACTAGCAGACCCGGCCCGGCTTCGCCCAGTCCCTGGTGGGGAGCACCTCATTTAATTAATATAAATAGTCATATATAAGCTCCCGTTCCCGTTCCTGACTGACTGTCTGTCTGTCTGTCTGTCTGACCCTGCCCGGCATCGCCTGGCTCCTGGTGTGGAGCATCTCATTTAATTCATATAAGTAGTCATATAAGCTCCCGTTCCCGTTACCGACTGTCTGTCTGTCTGTCTGTCTGTCTGTCTATATGTCTGTCTGTCTGTCTGTCTGACCCTGCCCGGCATCGCCTGGCTCCTAGTGTGGAGCATCTCATTTAATTCATATAAGTAGTCATATAAGCTCCCGTTCCCGTTCCCGACTATCTATCTGTCTGTCTATCTGTCTGTCCCTCCCTCTCTGTCTGTCTGTCTGTCTGTCTGTCTGTCTAATCATTTATTCGTTGCGGTTAGAACAACCTTAGATAAACGGACAAAAAGCATTAGAAAGAGCACTTGAAAGATCTTTACATATTCCCCCAACAATTAACTTGGGTAAATGCAGCGGCGGCAGCAGCAGCAGAAGAAGAAGAAAAAGGAGGAGTAGGAGGAAGGAGGAGGAAGAGGGTGGAGGAGGGAGGAGGAGGGAGGAGGAGGAGGGAGGAAGAGATAGGCAGAGAAAGTAGGAGGAGGGAGGAGGAGGAGTAGGGAGGAATAGGAGGGAGGAGGAGGGATTAGGAGGAAGAGGGAGGAAAGAGGAGAAGGAGGAGGAGGGAGGAGGAGGAAGGAGGAGGAGTAGAGAGGAGGAGGAGGGAGGAGGAGGGAGAAGAGGAGGAGGAGGAAGGAGGAGGAAGAGGGAGGAGGAGGGAGGTGGAAGAGGGAGGAGGAAGAAGGAGAAGGAGGGAGAAGGAGGAGGAGGGAGGAGGAGAACGCAGGAGGAGGAGGAGGAGGGAGGAGGAGGGAGGAGGAGGAGGGAGGAAGTGGAGGGAGAAGGAGGAGGAAGGAAGAGGTAGAAGGAGGAGGGAGAAGTAGGAGGGAGGAGGTAGGAGGGGGAGAAGGAGGAAGAATGATGAGGAGGGAGGAGGAGGAAGAGGGAGGAGGAGGGATGTGGAGGAAGTAGGAGGAGGGAGGAGGTAGAGGTAGGAGGAGGAGAGAGGAAAAGGGAGGAGAGAGGAGGAGGTAGGAGGAAGAGAGGTGGAGAGAGGAGGAGGAGGGAGGAGGAGAGATTAGGAGGAGGAGGGGGAAAGAGGAGAAGGAGGAGAAGGGAGGAGGAGGGAGGAGGAGGAAGAGGGAGGAGGAGGAGAGAGGAAGAGGAGGAGAGAGGAGGAGGTATTAGGAGGAGGGAGAAGGAGGATGGAGGAGGGAGAGGGATGAGGGGGAGGAGGAGGGAGGAGGAAGAGGGAGGAGGAGGGAGGAGGAGAACGCAGGAGGAGGAGGAGGGAGGAGGGAGAGGGAGAGGGAGGGAGGAGGAGGGAGGAGGAGGAGAGAGGAGGAGGAGGGAGGAAGAGGTAGAAGGAGGAGGGAGAAGGAGGAGGGAGGAGAAGGAGGGGGGAGGAGGAGGAGGAATGATGAGGAGGGAGGATGAGGAAGAGGGAGGTGGAGGGAGGAGATAGAGGGAGGGGGAGGAAAAGGGAGGAGAGAGGAGGAGGGAGGAGGTAGGAGGAGGAGGAAAAGGAAGGAGGAGGGAGGAGGAGGAAGAGGAGGAGGAGGAGGAAGAGGGAGGAGGAGGATGGAGGAGGAAGAGGAGGGAGAGCAAGAGGAAGAGGGTAGGAGGAGGAGGGGAGAGGAGGAGGAGGAGGGATGTGGGAGGAAGGAGGAGGAGGGAGGAGGGATTAGGTAGAGGGAGGAGAAGGAGGGAGGAAATGGGATGAGGGAGGAGGAGAGAGGAGGAGGAGGGAGGAGGGGGAATGGAAGAGGAAGACGGTAGGAATTGGAGGAGGGGAGAGGAGGAGGAGGGAGAAGGAGGGGGCAGGAGAAGGGAGGGATGAGGGTAAGGAGGGAGGAGGCGGAGGGAGAAGGAGGAAGGATGAGGAGGGAGAGGGAGGAGGGAGGAGGAGAGAATGAGGAGGGGAGGAAGGAAAGGGAGGTGGAGGAGGAGGAGGAGGAGGAGGAGGAGGTATAGGGAGGAGGAGGAGGAAGGAAAGGGAGGAGGAAGAGGAGAAGGGAGGAGGATGAGGGTGGAGGGAGGAGGAGGAGGTAGTGGGAGGAGGAGGAGGGAGTAGGATGGAGGAGGATGAGGGAGAAGGAGGCAGGAGGAGGAGAAGGGAGAGGGAGGAGGAGGGAGGAGGAGGCGGAGGGAGAAGGAGGAAGGAGTAGGAGGGAGGTAGAGGGAGGAGGAAGGGAGAGGAAGAGGGAGAAGGAGGAGGGAGAGGGAGGAGGGAGGAGGAGGAGGGGGAGGAGGTAGAGGGAGGAGGAGGGAGGAGGAGAAGAGAGGAGGAGGGAGTTCGCCATTCCGAATTCATACTCGTCTAGGTTCTGTGATTTCGGTCCTTCCATTGATTGTTCTTCCCTTCTACACGACTGTAGATAACTTCCTTACACATAAAAAGATGAATTGTTATTGATATTGCCGTGGCATGGAGGCATACATATCAACAGCAGAGTTGATCCAGAAAACCAAAGACTGAGATCTATGGAGAACCATGAACGCCTACACCAGCCGGCACGGCACTTGATGATGATGATGATTGCCGTGTGACGATTCTGTGTAGTCACGTCATTTTCTTCGCTTGTCCTAGCGTTTTGGTTCGGGGATTCTTTCATCATCATCATCATATATTTACGTACGAATTTAGGGAGGGGGA
>JACEFZ010011505.1:12500-37905 GCA_014155875.1 Cepaea nemoralis
CAGACAGACAGACAGACAAGTAGAGAGGTTGATAGGTCGGTACATCGGTACAAAGATAAATAGAATAATAGATACATAGAAAGAAATACGCACCGTTAGACAGACAGACAGACAGACAGACAGACAGACAGACAGACAGACAGACAGACAGACAGACAGACAGACAGACACTCTTAAAAGTATAAAATGAGAACTTTAAGACCTCACAAATCCTTAAGGAGGTCCACACATCAAATCCCGGGTACAAACGACATCCCTTCATATCCTGGGCACAGTTAGTCATCCAATAACAACTATTCAAACAGTGGACTGGCTGGGGGTCTTTTCACGGTGTGCCCTCACAGCGAACTCACCCAGACGTCCCTTGATGACTTGCCCATCTTTGAATCCCCAGGAAGTTTCTTGAAACAGGCCGTCTGTATTTTGAAACCGTCCACAAACTGACAGATTTTACAACAAGCATGCCGTCGGCATCGATGTGGAAGACTATTTCTGTTTACAACTTTTTCGTTTTGTCTCCTTATACAATTTACTTTAGAGAATCTCTGTGGTATAGGAATCAACGATGGAGATTCTTGTAAGACATTGTCATTAAAAGAAGAAATACATTAAGAGGTAGTACGTTTTATTAATAGAAGATATAGGAACGATGTTGACATAACAGGAAGGAAAAGGCAGCACAGAACAATTTAATAAATCAACTTCTTCTTCTTCTTCTTCTTCTTCTTCTTCTTCTTCTTCTTCTTCTTCTTCTTCTTCTTCTTCTTCTTTTTCTTCTTCTTCTTACTCTTCCGTTTACCTCAGTGACATGTGGGAGGGGTTCGAGATGGGGTGGGGGTGGGGTTGATGTGAGGATCTTCATTTTTTTTAAAGCTCATTTCAATGCGCTTTGTAAGTTGGTATTTATAAGGTTGTTCTTGACTCTGCTCTTCTGTAATGAAGTGCATGACTGGTTTCAGGCCTAGTCTTCTTCTAATTTCCTCAATTCTGTTTCTATTTCGCACAGTTACTCCAGCAGACCTTCTAAGGCACATGTGTCAAACTCAAGGCCCGCGAGCCACATCCGGCCCGCCGTACAATCATATCAGGCCCGAGAGGTCTCAACCGACGTACAAATATATTCGGCCCAAGAGAGAATTTTAGGCAAAAATATTTTTTTTTATGGTTAACATATAAAGTGCAAATCAAATTCCCTAATTAGCAGCCTTCCGAATGATAGGCTTTCTGAGAGCGTTCTCGCTTCGATCAGAATAAGCGAAAATAAAAGTTTTGTAGTGAGTTAGTGTTCGTCGTTAAAGTTACATAGCAATGTTCAGATGCTCGTTTTGGATTGGCGCATAAAAAATCAAGGTAGTGTAATGCCCGGATATTACATCACCTTTCCCGCTACGGCTAACCTGACATCAATCAAGCGTCTGTCGGTAGGTGCACAATCTTTTAAAATCAAACCTAGCCTTTAAAATGGCCAAGAGAAAAGTTGATTCTGAAAACAGAACCTTTCAAATCCGCTGAGAAGCTGAATATACGTTTACTGATATTGACGGTAAACCTGTGTCTAATTTGTTGAGATAATGTGCCTGTGATCAAAGAATATAATCTGAGACGGCACTACGAGACTAAACATCAAGACAAATTAAACAGCCTGAACGCAGAGCAAAAGCTACAGAATGTAGAAGAATTGAAGAGGCATCTAACATCACAGCAGATGTTTTTCACCAAAGCAAAATCAGAAGCTGATGCTGCAGTCAAAGCAAGTTTTATTGTGTCAGTGGAGATCGCATAATCAGGCCGACCATTTACAGAAGGAGAGTTTCTGAAGCGCTGCATGATGAAAGTGTGTGACGTCTTGTGTTTTGACAAAAAGCAGATGTTTGCAAAGGTAAGCCTTAGCAGAAATTCGGTTGTTGATCGGATTTGTGATATGGCCACTGATGTGAAAACACAGCTGATCGAAAATTGCAAAGACTTTGTTGCATTCTACCTTGCTGTCGATGAAAGTAACGACACGACTGACACTGCACAGCTCACCATCTTCATCCGTGGAGTGGACTCCTGTTTGAATGTTACAGAAGAAATACTGGACATGAAATCCATGCATGGGACAACGACAGGAAAAGACATTTTTGACAACGTATGTCAAAGTTTAACTAACATGAACCTGCTTTGGGACAAACTCGTTGGACTGACAACAGATGGAGCACCGGCGATGTGTGGCGAAAAAAGTGGACTAGTTGGAAGGATGAGGTTAAAGATGCAGGAGAACTGTATTGGTGAATTGATAGAGTATCACTGCATCATACACCTAGGATCACTGTGTGGTAAAGTCCTCAACATGGAAGATGTAATGAGCATTGTAACACACCGTCAACTTTATCAGATACCATCTAAATGTTTAAAAAAGGTTTAATTTTCGGCTTATTGAATGTTTATCCTGTCCGGCCCTCAACCTTACGTGTTTGACACCCCTGTTCTAAGGCATGAAATCCACAGAAACTGTCATAGCCCCAGGACATTTGTAAAAGTGGAATGAAATGAACTATAGCAACAGACTTCGAATATCTAACCCTAATGTTAAATAGGTACTGCTATATTGATCAAAAGGAGGTCGGGATGGCCGAACTGATAAGAGAGCTTGTTCTTAAACATCCGGTGTGCTGATGCTGAGGTATCGGGTTCAACACCTACATCGGTCAGTTGGAGTAACATGTTGACTTCTCGTCCTTATCTTGGGGATGTAAATTACAAGTACCTCTGAAGAATGAGTGGGTTCGCCTGATGACGAGGGACACTGGTATTTGGGAAAGCTAATCCACACGGCGGTCTCCCTGGCCTAGGTGTTAGCGACTTTCTCCGTAACGCCGTATATCCACGTGAGGAACGTAACTTTCTCGAGAATCGGTAGCGGTTCTCGCCGCGTTTGTGACTTAAGGGGTATGTGAGCCGGCCGCTTACAAAGCAATGGACGTAATCTTGCCAAGAAATCAACAATCAGCTGAAAGATGCTGATGTTGACAGCGATGTCCTGTAAAGTATATGCGAACCAAAACAAAAAACAACAATCCACACGGGAAATTCAGTCCAGTAGTAACGTGTATGGACTACGCTTAACTTCAAAAGCGAACGAGCGCCAAAAAACAATTAATCAGAAATAAGGAGAACGGATAAAATAATTACAAATAAATTACAACCATTAATTAACCGATGCCTGAAGAAAAGACGGACTAAAATGTTGGACAGAATGACCAACGGTGAGCATAGGGCGAGCTAGTTAGCTAGTTGTATATCCTTTAGGACTTAGTAGTCAACCCAATCATTTTTTCTGTTTGTGATTTCTTGGCAAATTTACGCCCTAGGGGTTAACGTCTTTCTCCGTAATCTCGTATATTCTCGTGAGTAACGTTACCTACGCGAGAATCGGTAGCAGTTCTCGCCATGTTGGTAACTTACGGGGTATGTGAGCAGTTCGCTCAAAAAAGCAATGGCAAACTACTGAGCGTAATCTTGCCAAGAAATCAACGACAGCGGTAAAATGCTGATGTTCACAGCGATGTCCTGTAAAGGATATCCGAAAATAAAAAATAAAGTTTGTCATTGCTTTTTGAACCACCGACACTCATATTAGTGT
The DNA here is from genome assembly GCA_014155875.1 of Cepaea nemoralis. Classification (NCBI taxonomy): domain Eukaryota; kingdom Metazoa; phylum Mollusca; class Gastropoda; order Stylommatophora; family Helicidae; genus Cepaea; species Cepaea nemoralis. The sequence continues at coordinate 16,126 of JACEFZ010011505.1, forward strand.
ATAAAAACCAAAGCAAAGCTGTCTGCTTCCAAATCGCCAATAGCTGTGTTCCAAACGCGGTATACGGTATTACGAATTGCTTCCGTAACCCCTTGATAGAGGGAGAGCTGGATATATTGCAGCAAGTCAAGAGGTGGAGAAAAGACGTTGAAGAAAAGAAGTGGATTGGACACTTTGAGAACACATGGAAGTAGTACAACAAGAAAGTCCTTTCTATGGAGCCCACAGGACAAAGGGAAATACCGAGTGTTTGTAAAGTCACACTACACATTGTATGCAGAACAAATCTGAAAAATGAAGTGCATGATGTCATCAAAAATGTGCTACATATTGTATTCAATTAGTTAAAATTGTCACTGCTATGGGCTAACACTTTTTGGGGGACGCTGGAAAGTACCAATGAAGAATTGATTGTTTGGGGTATAAAGGTTTACTCCAGCAGACGACAATCATTCGCTGCATGTTGCTTCGCGATGGACTGTGGGGCACATTTTTTATAACACCATGTTCTTCATTTTTCAGATTTATTCTAAATACAAAGTGTTAGACTTTACAAACACCCGGTTTATGGGTTACAGGTGATAGTAAACAGTATGGTACTTAGTGTTTGTTGGTCGTGTGCCCTTGTTCCAATGGGAAATAAATGGTATCGTTTATTTAGTTGATAAGAAAAGCCACCGGGTGACGGATTGTGGAGTGGCCTCTAGATATCTTGTCTAGAGCAGTGGTTCCCAAGCTTTTCAAGCAGAGGGCCATATCTACTATTTTCGGTAGTTAAGCGGGCCACAACGATATAAAATTATAAAAGTCATGCAATATCATTCTTACCTTAACTTTCTTAACTTTCGGCAACAAACTTCTAAAACTTTAAAGGCAGTCAATGTCATTACTATACTGCGGCCATTTGTTGGTTTAAAATCAAAAGTTAATTTAACAATAAATTTTTAATCAATTTAGAAAATTGCTATTAATGTAATTAATTTACAATTGTAACTGTTTTTTATAACCAGTTACTTCAGTTCAGATGCCAGTTTATCAATGTCTGGGCACAAAGCTGTCGTGCCCAAAGATCATAAGCGCAGCTTGGTTACTGTCGGTGAGTCTTGTTTTTTATAACGGTCATTGTGGAAAATGACTGCTCGCATCTGTAAGTCGAACCAAAACGACAAATGTATCTCTGGGCGAATGAACGCAAGTGTTAAATTATTCGACAGGCAATAGTCGCCAGAATGAAATCATATGATCAGCTGAAGGTGAAGCAGGCAGCTCCAGAAATGTACATCTCAGTGCAGAATTGCATTTCAAGTCAATTACTTCGTGCTGAAGGTTTTGCTGTAATTGACAGAGCTTGGCATCAGGAAATTCCAACGGATTTATGAAGAGGGCAACATTATCCTCCTCTATTGTGAACTCTCGAAATCTCGACTGAAAGATATCCAGAAGACTTTCAACTTTTACTTTGTACTGTAACAAGTCACATTTCTTTCCACCACAAGCGTCTTCAGAGTTGGAAACGCCTCTAAAGTCCCTTCAGTCAGCTGTCCGATAAACAGTCGTAGTCTCATTTTAAATGAAGAAATGTCATCGCACAAATTTGTGAATAGTTTGTTTTCTTCCCCTAGATCCTCGCATTTAAAGAGTTTAAATGAGACGTGATGTCCACCAAAAATGCCAGGTCATTAAACCAGTCACCGTTCAGCAGACATTCCCGTTCTGTAAACAATTCATTTATTTCAGACAGAAACAGATAGACACTATCTTCCAGTGCCCAGAAACGTGACAGAACTTTCCCTTTAGATAGCCATCTGACGTCACAGTGTAACAGTAGCTCATCGTATTCCTCATTCAGGTCTGATAGAAACTGTCTGAACTCATGCCTGTTCAGCGGCTTACTTCGAATTTTGTTCACACATTTCATAACAACATCGATGACATGTTTCAGATTTAATGTCTTTCCACAGAGCTTCTTGGTGAATGATACAATGATATTTTAATATAGTGCGGCCAAGAAACTGTTCCAATAATGCTAGACATCCAGACTTTTTACAGCCGGAGCACCGTCGGTGCACAGTCCAATTTGGTCCATTCTATGTTGTTTTTCTCTGCACACAACTTCAGAGTTTCAAACAGATCAGTCCCTTTGGTAGTTGCATGCATCGATTCAAGTCCTAGAAGTTATTCAATGACTTCAACTGTCATTTAAAACTGTCATTTACTGCCAATATAGTACCTTGCGGTGTATGGCAGAGGGGTCTTTGAGCCTGAGGTTTTAAGGCCGCCTGGCTAGTGCAGTCGCCGCGAACTGTGCAGGTTAAGATTTTCTTTTTGCCCCCGACAGAAAAAAATCCCACACCTTACCGAAGGATCGAACCCGGGTCTCCCGAAGGAGAGTCCGGCGTTCTAGCCACTCGGCCAGCCGCTCCCCGATGTTTGACTTCAACATTATCGTTTATCACTGGAACAAAAACTGCGACCTGAGCTGTGTCAGAAATGTCAGTGGATTCATCCATTGCCAATGAATAAAAATTTACAATTTACAAAACCCGCACATTAAGCAAACTGGTTTACCACTATGGCTAGGCATAAACATAAATTTATCCGTCCAATCGTCGTTGAATTCATGACAAGCAACGTCTTCACATTTTCGCTTTTTACTATTCTTTTATTTTAGATTTTTCACACACATGTTTATCGGCTTTAACGATACATTTTTATTTGGAAAAAAAAAATCTAATTTCAACACAATACTACCGACTCTGCTAAACAGTTGTAACAGACGACAACATGGTGCCTTGCACACTCTGATCGGTCGACAAGGCTGGGATATGGGAACTTCATAACGTTTCGTTGTGAACTGAACAGGCGCATTCAATAATATCTGAGCATAACAACCACGAGCAGAGTAAATTATCGCACGCTGGGGCGCTCTGAGTGCATTTTTGAAATTATTAAAATATATTATATTAAATAACGAGGCCTCGCGTGCCACTTTCTGACGGCTGGCGGGCCACAAGTGGCCCGCGGGCCGTGGTTTGGGAACCTCTGGTCTAGAGGTTAGCTGTGAATATGTTGAATAAGCAGCCGTGGACCAACACGGGCGGTGGTCACTGAGAGGAGGCGAGTTAGTTGGTGCGGCAGCTTTCTCTATGAAATACCTCAAAACTCGATGACGTGGCCACCGACGGGTAAAAGTCGCTGTCACACGTTGTTCTTGATGATAATATCAATGTTCTTGATGATCTTTGCTTGATATTGTCGTGTGATGGTCGTTGTCTAGGTAACGATGTTCATGGTGTGTCAATTGAGATATCTAACTGTCTCTTAATCCAACTCACCCCAGAAGTGCACCTTCACCAGTCATGAAACAAGATTGAGTTGGCGCACATAATCATTTATTCCAGAAATAAGACGGACAGACGGAACATGTTTATACATCCAGAAAATAATGTAGTCCATAGAATATAAATATCCTCCTCACAATTTAACCAGCACACATCAATGCCTTCTCACGGCCTGCTTCTTATCAAATCCACAAGATAGGTAATCCAGCTACTATCCACGGCTGGATCTCCCACAATACAACCCACACATTGGGTTGGAGCCACTGCTCAACTATGCAACCCACTCTGGGTTTAGGCCTGTCTTCACCACTCGGAGAACAACACAACACCGTTGTCCGTGGACTACCGACTCCTTCGGTATCTCAAACTCAACTCTCTGAAGTCCCTTGACTTCACACACAAATACACTATCTCTCTCCCCATCCGCCCTAGGGGTTTTTTCCTCTACCCTCACTATTTTATTTCTCAGGACTGGCTGTTTTCTCATAGCCAGGTCAGTCACTTTACTGTCTCCCACTCTCATCTCCATTCTTCCTCATGCCCGGTCACTCACCTCAATGTCAATGACCCAGGCTTATGTCATCACCCCCCTCTTAAAAGAAAACTTCGTTTTCAAATATTGGGAGACTAAAACTTACTAAACATGTGACCCAGACATATAGCCTGGGTAGCCCTAAGTATGGCTGCACCTTACTCTAGCTACCACACTACATAATACATCAAATGCTCATATTACACTCCTATATTCATCACACATAAATACAACCATCTTTCTATCTTTTGTATCAATGTATGAACTAATACATCACATAATAATAATAATACATCATAGAAAAGCATTATACTTATGTACCCACAAGTCTCTTACTACTTCACGACCCCACAATACTATTTGCGTACCGACCCTATATCAGGTGGTTCTGTTCTTGCATTAACCCACCTCTGATTCCTGTCGATGCTGTGTCTACCTTTCATGTACCCATGACTCATGGTACCCCTATAATTACAACATCTGTTTGCTATCCCTAGCCCTGGGTCAGTAATGTCGCGAACACTCTTTTGACCTGACTCAACTTTCCTATCTGCATATTGCACCGTTACACTTGAGTCTCTGTTTAGTCTGAACTCTTTATTCAATCTTGGCCCATATACCTGGCACCTTGCTTTCTGCTGCATACGCCTTATGCCTATGTGCCCTGCACATGCACTATCCTGAGCTGTTCTAGTATATCGGTCTCTGCTGTGCTAAAGGTACTGCTACTTGCCCACGTGCAGTTCTGCTATCTGAAAACCTGCGAGTGAGAACATTGTTCTTCCTCTCGAAGCACCATCTACCCTTCCTTGACTGACTATTTTCTACTCTACTACACCCTTGGAAACATTTGTTCAGAGTAGTATCTTGTCTCTGGGAGTCACTAGCACTATATTTGGGATCCATTCTCCTCTGCTCAGATGTACTATCCTTGTCCTGAGTTCCTGTGTCTACTTCAAGTGCCTCTTCTACCTCAGCTATACTCTCTAATTTAGGTTCTCTTGTGGTAACTACCTCATTACTGCTTACACTATATTTTTGGTCCCAATAAACTACTTCCTCTTCTGTACAATCTTTAACTCCTATAACATTTCCTATGATCAAATCAGCCACTGGTGAGTCCAAAACACACGCTGTCACTCTTCCAGTGATATATGGTGTTTTTACTGTTATTATGGCTACTGGGTAGAACTCTACTGTGTCGTTGAATGTTATGCATCTAATATTTTTCCCTGTATAATCCGAGGGATCTATTAAACTTCTCCTCACTCCGATAGACGTACATCCGGAATCCCTAATTGTTAACGCTGGTCTATCATTGACGAATCCCTGATGCAGCTTCAGACTTCCTCCTTCATGGACTGCTGATCCTGCTTTCACTGTATGACCACATATTAGGACTGGCTGACTGTCTTTTTCAAAAAGAGGTTTGCACCCACTACAATCTTCATTGTTCAGAGTCTCAATTACTTGCGCTGCATTTGAGTGCTCTGTTTCTCTCATCCTACATTGATGGCTGATATGCCCTTTCCTTCCACATTTGAAACAAGTGATCTCCTTCCTTGCGTTACTTGTTGGCTCACTGGCTGGCTGCACGTCACACTCCGCTGCCTTGTGTCTCCAGCTCCCACAATTCCAACATCCGGCATAATTTTGACGTCTCTGGAAGTTCCCTCTTCTATATGGGTACCGTCCTACTCTACCAACATTGTTTCCTCGGAAACCATTATCTTGAAGTTCTTGCTGCTCACCTTTCTGTGCTGAATCCACACTTTTCGCCCTTGTTCTGATGACTGGATTCTGGTCCTGTTTAGTGTACGCTGCACAGACTATTTCCTCACTCATTAGTTTCCCAATAGAACTGTTAGGATGTGCAGTCATATAGTTTTGCCCTAACTGAGACATTGTGTCTATGTCCTTTGGCTTCCGTTCCTCAACGAACGCCACTAAATTAGAATTGCATGCAGATACTACCTTGTCTCTTAACATTAGATCTACTAATTTATTAAAATCTTTCCCTACTTCTGCAAGCTCCATCCATTTGTTAAATGTATTCTTTACGGTGTTAACAAAATCTGTGAAATCTTGATTTGTCTCTGGCACTAACTGTCTAAACTTTGTCCTATATCCATGCTCAGTTAGTTGGAACTTTGTCAGCAAACGTTGACGTAAGATAGTGTAGTTGTTTCTTTCTTCTACAGGTAAATTGAACATGGTGTCTAGTGCCTTGCCCGTAAGAAATTCGCCAAGTCGCATCGCATACTCTGCTTCTGGAATGCCTAATGTTTTTACAGACGATTCGAATCTCGAAAGATAGGCCTCAAGGCAATCCCGGTCCGTAAAATATGGCAGTTTTATTCTCTGTGACGACTGCGATGGTCTTCTGCTTTCCTCACTTTGACCTTTCGAAGATAGTTCTAATTTTCTGAGAGCAATTTCCGCTTCCATCTTAATCTTCTCTTTCTCAATTTCCATTTCAGCTAACTTTACTTCCTGTAGACGTTTGTTTTCCATTTCAGCTAGTTTTACTTGTGTCTCTTTCTCTTCCTGTAGACGCTTGTTTTCCATTTCAGCTAGCTTTACTTGTGTCTCTTTCTCTTCCTGTAGACGCTTTGCCTCACGTTCATTCTGCCTCTCCTCTCTTTCGGTGTGCTTTTGTTCTTTTGCTTCTGCATACTCCTGTAACTCTTTACCCTTCAGGCCTATTCGTTCACCTGCTTCAATATATTCCATTAAAGTAGGCATCTTGTACTTGTGGACACGTTGCTGTCAATCAGCCAACTATAAATGTACAGACTCTGCTACTAGTCTGTGTCACTTCCCCAAGTACACCAGCACACCCTGTATACGTAAATTCGTAGTGCTAAAATATCACTCTGTACTCACCCAGTCACTCTATAAGCACTAGGTAGTGAGGGGGGAAGTATCACCTATACTCCCTTATATCTATATATCTATGACCAATAGTTGTATAACATTTCTGGAAATATTGTTAAACATACATATAAATACATATACAAAACGAATGAATGATAACACTAAATGTTGTCTATAAAAACGTTAGACTCACAAGCCAAGTACACGGAGACGGTGATCACACAGAAATAAACCACAGTAACAACCACAAGCTTGTGTAGGGACACCCACAGTGCGCGTAATATATAAACTGACAAAGACCACTAGACAGCAGAAATGACGAAAGCTCACAATAATAACATATATCCGAACACAACAAATATCATATGTAAATATAACGAAAAGAAAGAGAGAAGAAAAAATTATAGCGTAACAATATACACAAATCTGACGTGAAACAACTCGGCTCTAGATATTAGTTAGGACTACTCCAATGCCACTGCACGACATGTTAACTCATTAACGTTTTCCTTACAAAAAATATCTTAAGCACCAGAAAAAAAAACACGTTTTGCAAGTTCTATCCTAGTGTAGATAGAGATCGCAAAAAATGCCTATCAACAACTACATGTAATAACATATCCATATATATATATATATATATATATAAACAGACAAACGATAACGACAGTTAAGACTGTGAGAGAGCAAACAAAATGTCCAACTGGTTGGCCGACAAATATGTGCCTATTAATGATAATCCGTCGCCAAAAGTTCTTATTTTGCTGTTAATAGTTTTTCGCAATCCGCTGGAAATGTCTACGACACTAGATTTCAAAATGACTGATTGATTTGTTGAGTGGTTCCTGAATTCGCGTTGTGATCACAAGTTCCAACTGTCGGAAACGTTGATGGTAATAATAATTATCCAAAGTGTTCTTTCGATTGTCGTACAAATTGAAGATGATGGTAATTATCCCAAAATGTTCTGGATTGCCGATGAAAGACAAAGTTCAAAGGAAAAATTGGCCGCAAATGCCCAGTGCTATAACCCTGTACCGTCAGTTCTTTTTGGCAACTGTATGCACCCTTGTGTGCGGTGATGACACCACGTTAAAATGTTTGCTCGTAACAGAATAATGGTAACGATAGTAGAACAGTTCAACAAAGACGAAACATAAAATCTGGCTTTCATTCATAAACAAGTTGTTTATCCAGTTCTCTGGAAAATTTCAGTAACTTTCCACTGTGCCCAACCTTGACCCGCAGGTCAACTTCAGTAATCTTTGTCACAATAATACACACTGTAAACTGACCGGACACTTTTCCCGTTATACAAAAACACTTTCCACACAACTTCTCAGCCCCGATCCGGCTGCTCTGGTAACTTCGTGGAAAATACACTTTACACCATTAACCTGCCCCAACTCTGGCGGTAGGGTTCTTTCCACCCACTTTTGTCACCCCTCCCGGTGATTCAGAAATGTCAATTTTCTCAGTGTATTCTACACATTCATTAACTCTCCCCTTCCCGGGAGTTCAATGTTCTCGTAAACAGCGCTGACCCGAATTGTCCGTGGAGACTCATAATTTCCACCTGTACTGTCTCTTAACTCCGCCTCATCTTTTAACGGCGTCAACAAATCTTGACCAGTCAAAAAGCGACCACACGGTGCATTCCCTCACCACACACACCTGTCAAATATCTTTGGTTCCCAATCCTGTCATTATCACCGCCAGCGATGTCCTATACACATACACGCTGCCCTCGCCACTCTGGATTCAACACTGGTCTTTCATTGCCGCGTCTGCTAGTTTCAGCACTACTGCCTGGTATCAAATTTACCTGTCACCGTAATGGACTCTCCCGGTTAGTCTGTATGGCGTGTCTTTATCACCGACAGCGATACTGTCCAGCCCGTCTCGCCGTGCAGACTTTTGTGCTGCGTTATTTCTCTGACACCCCCACTCGCTTCAGCGATATGGTTGGTTCCAATTCACCTGTAGTGGACTTGACGTGAACTGTCTGTAGCCAGTTCCCGCACGGAGAAAAACTCAGTGTTTATACGGTGGACACACTCCGCTGTCCACCCTCTCTTAGCGAGGAGCCCACAAATATCTCAGAATGAGCAACACTGTCTATAATGTTCTTGACCGTACGTAGCCTTCCAGATACTCCTTACTAAGCGACGAGCTCCCAGATTGTCACACGTCGTTCTTGATGATAATATCAATGTTCTTGATGATCTTTGCTTGATATTGTCGTGTGATGGTCGTTGTCTAGGTAACGATGTTCATGGTGTGTCAATTGAGCTATCTAACTGTCTCTTAATCCAACTCACCCCAGAAGTGCACCTTCACCAGTCATGAAACAAGATTGAGTTGGCGCACATAATCATTTATTCCAGAAATAAGACGGACAGACGGAACATGTTTATACATCCAGAAAATAATGTAATCCATAGAATATAAATATCCTCCTCACAATTTAACCAGCACACATCAATGCCTTCTCACGGCCTGCTTCTTATCAAATCCACAAGACAGGTAATCCAGCTACTATCCACGGCTGGATCTCCCACAATACAACCCACACATTGGGTTGGAGCCACTGCTCAACTATGCAACCCACTCTGGGTTTAAGCCTGTCTTCACCACTCGGAGAACAACACAACACGGAGATCTCTAACTCGCTTCTCCTTAGACTACCGACTCAGTTCGGTATCTACAACATCAACTGCCCTGAAGTCCCTTGACTTCACACACAAACTACACTATCTCTCTCCCCCATCCCTCCTAGGGGTTTTTTCCTCTACCCTCACTATTTTATTTCTCAGGACTGGCTGTTTTCTCATAGCCAGGTCAGTCACTTTACTGTCTCCCACTCTCATCTCCATTCTTCCTCATGCCCGGTCACTCACCTCAATGTCAATGACCCAGGCTTATGTCATCAGTCCCCTCTTAAAAGAAAACTTCGTTTTCAAATATTGGGAGACTAAAACTTACTAAACATGTGACCCAGACATATAGCCTGGGTAGCCCTAAGTATGGCTGCACCTTACTCTAGCTACCACACTACATAATACATCAAATGCTCATAGTACACTCCTATATTCATCACACATAAATACAACCATCTTTCTATCTTGTGTATCAATGTATGAACTAATACATCACATAATAATAATACATCATAGAAAAGCATTATACTTATGTACCCACAGGTCTCTTACTACTTCACGACCCCACAATACTATTTGTGTACCGACCCTATATCAGGTGGTTCTGTTCTTGCATTAACCCTCCTCTGATTCCTGTCGATGCTGTGTCTACCTTTCATGTACCCATGACTCATGGTACCTCTACAATTACAACATCTGTTTGCTATCCCTAGCCCTGGGTCAGTAATGTCGCGAACACTCTTTTGACCTGACTCAACTTTCCTATCTGCATATTGCACCGTTACACTTGAGTCTCTGTTTAGTCTGAACTCTTTATTCAATCTTGGCCCATATACCTGGCACCTTGCTTTCTGCTGCATACGCCTTATGCCTATGTGCCCTGCACATGCACTATCCTGAGCTGTTCTAGTATATCGGTCTCTGCGTGCTAAAGGTACTGCTACTTGCCCACGTGCCGTTCTGCTATCTGAAAACCTGCGAGTGAGAACATTGTTCTTCCTCTCGAAGCACCATCTACCCTTCCCTGACTGACTATTTTCTACTCTACTACACCCTTGGAAACATTTGTTCAGAGTAGTATCTTGTCTCTGGGAGTCACTAGCACTATATTTGGGATCCATTCTCATCTGCTCAGCTGTACTATCCTTGTCCTGAGTTCCTGTGTCTACTTCAAGTGCCTCTTCTACCTCAACTATACTCTCTAATTTAGGTTCTCTTGAGGTAACTACCTCATTACTGCTTACACTATATTTTTGGTCCCAATAAACTACTTCCTCTTCTGTACAATCTTTAACTCCTATAACATTTCCTATGATCAAATCAGCCACTGGTGAGTCCAAAACACACGCTGTCACTCTTCCAGTGATATATGGTGTTTTTACTGTTATTATGGCTACTGGGTAGAACTCTACTGTGCCGTTGAATGTTATGCATCTAATCTTTTTCCCTGTATAATCCGAGGGATCTATTAAACTTCTCCTCACTCCGATAGACGTACATCCGGAATCCCTAATTGTTAACGCTGGTCTATCATTGACGAATCCCTGATGCAGCTTCAGACTTCCTCCTTCATGGACTGCTGATCCTGCTTTCACTGTATGACCACATATTAGGACTGGCTGACTGTCTTTTTCAAAAAGAGGTTTGCACCCACTACAATCTTCATTGTTCAGAGTCTCAATTACTTGCGCTGCATTTGAGTGCTCTGTTTCTCTCATCCTACATTGATGGCTGATATGCCCTTTCCTTCCACATTTGAAACAAGTGATCTCCTTCCTTGCGTTACTTGTTGGCTCACTGGCTGGCTGCACGTCACACTCCGCTGCCTTGTGTCTCCAGCTCCCACAATTCCAACATCCGGCATAATTTGGACGTCTCTGGAAGTTCCCTCTTCTATATGGGTACCGTCCTACTCTACCAACATTGTTTCCTCGGAAACCATTATCTTGAAGTTCTTGCTGCTCACCTTTCTGTGCTGAATCCACACTTTTCGCCCTTGTTCTGATGACTGGATTCTGGTCCTGTTTAGTGTACGCTGCACAGACTATTTCCTCACTCATTAGTTTCCCAATAGAACTGTTAGGATGTGCAGTCATATAGTTTTGCCCTAACTGAGACATTGTGTCTATGTCCTTTGGCTTCCGTTCCTCAAAGAACGCCACTAAATTAGAATTGCATGCAGATACTACCTTGTCTCTTAACATTAGATCTACTAATTTATTAAAATCTTTCCCTACTTCTGCAAGCTCCATCCATTTGTTAAATGTATTCTTTACGGTGTTAACAAAATCTGTGAAATCTTGATTTGTCTCTGGCACTAACTGTCTAAACTTCGTCCTATATCCATGCTCAGTTAGTTGGAACTTTGTCAGCAAACGTTGACGTAAGATAGTGTAGTTGTTTCTTTCTTCTACAGGTAAATTGAACATGGTGTCTAGTGCCTTGCCCGTAAGAAATTCGCCAAGTCGCATCGCATACTCTGCTTCTGGAATGCCTAATGTTTTTAAAGACGATTCGAATCTCGAAAGATAGGCCTCAAGGCAATCCGGGCCGTAAAATATGGCAGTTTTATTCTCTGTGACGACTGCGATGGTCTTCTGCTTTCCTCACTTTGACCTTTCGAAGATAGTTCTAATTTTCTGAGAGCAATTTCCGCTTCCATCTTAATCTTCTCTTTCTCAATTTCCATTTCAGCTAACTTTACTTCCTGTAGACGTTTGTTTTCCATTTCAGCTAGATTTACTTGTGTCTCTTTCTCTTCCTGTAGACGCTTGTTTTCCATTTCAGCTAGCTTTACTTGTGTCTCTTTCTCTTCCTGTAGACGCTTGTTTTCCATTTCAGCTAGCTTTACTTGTGTCTCTTTCTCTTCCTGTAGACGCTTTGCCTCAAGTTCATTCTGCCTCTCCTCTCTTTCGGTGTGCTTTTGTTCTTTTGCTTCTGCATACTCCTGTAACTCTTTACCCTTCAGGCCTATTCGTTCACCTGCTTCAATATATTCCATTAAAGTAGGCATCTTGTACTTGTGGACACGTTGCTGTCAATCAGCCAACTATAAATGTACAGACTCTGCTACTAGTCTGTGTCACTTCCCCAAGTACACCAGCACACCCTGTGTACGTAAATTCGTAGTGCTAAAATATCACTCTGTACTCACCCAGTCACTCTATAAGCACTAGGTAGTGAGGGGGGAAGTATCACCTATACTCCCTTATATCTATATATCTATGACCAATAGTTGTATAACATTTCTGGAAATATTGTTAAACATACATATAAATACATATACAAAACGAATGAATGATAACACTAAATGTTGTCTATAAAAACGTTAGACTCACAAGCCAAGTACACGGAGACGGTGATCACAAAAAATAAACCACAGTAACAACCACAAGCTTGTGTAGGGACACCCACAGTGCGCGTAATATATAAACTGACAAAGACCACTAGACAGCAGAAATGACGAAAGCTCACAATAATAACATATATCCGAACACAACAAATATCATATGTAAATATAACGAAAAGCAAGAGAGAGAAAAAAATATATCTTCAAAATATACACAGCTGTGACGTCAGACAACACGTCTATAGATATTAGTTAGGACTGCAATGCCACTGCACGACACGTTAACTCATTAACGTTTTCCTTACAAAAAATATCTTAAGCACCAGAAAGAAAAATAAATTATTGTGCTGTATCCCGACTCTCGAGAAACACCCCAAAAATCCCCTACACCTGACAAACACCGGACCACATACAAGTAATAGCTTAACAACCGAAAACATATAAATAAAATAGGCCTTATCAGCCATCTTAGAACCCACGGCTCGACACCTTCAACCCCACTGGATGGAATGAATGGTCATCATCATTCTTGATGGACAAACAACAACATAACAACAACAACCGAAAACAATATTTATAAGACAATGAGCAGCAAACAGAATGTCCAACTCGTTGGCCGACAAATATGTGCCTATTAATGATAATCCGTCGCCAAAAGTTCTTATTTTGCTGTTAATAGTTATCGCAATCCGCTGGAAATATCTACGACACTAGATTTCAAAATGACTGATTGATTTGTTGAGTGGTTCCTGAATTCGCGTTGTGATCACAAGTTCCAACTGTCGGAAACGTTGATGGTAATAATAATTATCCAAAGTGTTCTTTCGATTGTCGTACAAATTGAAGATGATGGTAATTATCCCAAAATGTTCTGGATTGCCGATGAAAGACAAAGTTCAAAGGAAACATTGGCCGCAAATGCCCAGTGCTATAACCCTGTACCGTCAGTTATTTTTGGCAACTGTATGCACCCTTGTGTGCGGTGATGACACCACGTTAAAATGTTTGCTCGTAACAGAATAATGGTAACGATAGTAGAACAGTTCAACAAAAACGAAACATAAAATCTGGCTTTCATTCATAAACAAGTTGTTTATCCAGTTCTCTGGAAAATTTCAGTAACTTTCCACTGTGCCCAACCTTGACCCGCAGGTCAACTTCAGTAATCTTTGTCACAATAATACACACTGTAAACTGACCGGACACTTTTCCCGTTATACAAAAACACTTTCCACACAACTTCTCAGCCCCGATCCGGCTGCTCTGGTAACTCCGTGGAAAATACACTTTACACCATTAACCTGCCCCAACTCTGGCGGTAGGGTTCTTTCCACCCACTTTTGTCACCCCTCCCGGTGATTCAGAAATGTCAATTTTCTCAGTGTATTCTACACATTCATTAACTCTCCCCTTCCCGGGAGTTCAATGTTCTCGTTAACAGCGCTGACCCGAATTGTCCGTGCAGACTCATAATTTCCACCTGTACTGTTTCTTAACTCCGCCTCATCTTTTAACGGCGTCAACAAATCTTGACCAGTCAAAAAGCGACCACACGGTGCATTCCCTCACCACACACACCTGTCAAATATCTTTGGTTCCCAATCCTGTCATTATCACCGCCAGCGATGTCCTATACACACACACACGCTGCCCTCGCCACTCTGGATTCAACACTGGTCTTTCATTGCCGCGTCTGCTAGTTTCAGCACTACTGCCTGGTATCAAATTTACCTGTCACCGTAATGGACTCTCCCGGTTAGTCTGTATGGCGTGTCTTTATCACCGACAGCGATAATGTGCAGCCCGTCTCGCCGTGCATACTTTTGTGCTGCGTTAATTCTCTGACACCCCCACTCGCTTTAGCGATATGGTTGGTTCCAATTCACCTGTAGTGGACTTGACGTGAACTGTCTGTAGCCAGTTCCCTCACGGAGAAAAACTCAGTGTTTATACGGTGGACACACTCCGCTGTCCACCCTCTCTCAGCGAAGAGCCCACAAATATCTCAGAATATCACCAATGTCTATATTGTTCTTGACCGTACGTAGCCTTCCAGATACTCCTTACTAAGCGACGAGCTCCCAGAATTGTCACACGTTGTTCTTGATGATAATATCAATGTTCTTGATGATCTTTGCTTGATATTGTCGTGTGATGGTCGTTGTCTAGGTAACGATGTTCATGGTGTGTCAATTGAGATATCTAACTGTCTCTTAATCCAACTCACCCCAGAAGTGCACCTTCACCAGTCATGAAACAAGATTGAGTTGGCGCACATAATCATTTATTCCAGAAATAAGACGGACAGACGGAACATGTTTATACATCCAGAAAATAATGTAATCCATAGAATATAAATATCCTCCTCACAATTTAACCAGCACACATCAATGCCTTCTCACGGCCTGCTTCTTATCAAATCCACAAGACAGGTAATCCAGCTACTATCCACGGCTGGATCTCCCACAATACAACCCACACATTGGGTTGGAGCCACTGCTCAACTATGCAACCCACTCTGGGTTTAAGCCTGTCTTCACCACTCGGAGAACAACACAACACCGTTGTCCGTGGACTACCGACTCCTTCGGTATCTCAAACTCAACTCTCTGAAGTCCCTTGACTTCACACACAAATACACTATCTCTCTCCCCATCCGCCCTAGGGGTTTTTTCCCTCTACCCTCACTATTTTATTTCTCAGGACTGGCTGTTTTCTCATAGCCAGGTCAGTCACTTTACTGTCTCCCACTCTCATCTCCATTCTTCCTCATGCCCGGTCACTCACCTCAATGTCAATGACCCAGGCTTATGTCAGTCGCCATATATATAGCTTCTCCTCGTATTGCCTTGCAGGGTTTGTCTCTTTAGGCAACGTCTGGTGGAGTCAACCAGGCACAAACCGGCAGAAAGCAAAGTGAAAACAGCGCTGTATTTTCCAAGATAATCATTCTTCGAAATAATATTTCTAAACGACATCTACATTAGTGGGTACATTCCTATTAACCTACTACAATCCATATTTTTAGTTCTGCCAAAGAAACCAGGCGCTTTAGAATGCGACAAGCATCGCACATAAGTCTTATGAATCACATGACAAAGATGTTACTCAGAATAATTATGAAAATAATAAGAGATTAAACCAGTGATTAGTAATGAACAGTGTGGATTTGTGGAGGGAAAGGGCACAAACAAAACTATATATATTCTCAGGACACTATTAGAAAGAGCAGTAGAAGTAAAAAGACATTTGTACTTATGCTTCATAGACTACACAAAAGCAATTGACAATGCGAAGCATGACGAAATAATATAATTACCAAAGCAGCTAAAACTTGACAGCAAAAATCTGCGAATAATAAAGAACATATTAGTAGCAAACAGCAGCCATAAGAATCAATAACCGTGTAGGAACATTTCAGTGTATAAAGAAGGGCTTCAGACAAGGTTGAGTATTGTCTCCTGATTTGTTTTCATTGTACAGAAAATACATAATGAGATCTATAGAAAATCTGCCAGGGATCCTGGTTGGTGGACATAATATAAATAACTCACGTTATGCTGACAACACCGTCTTGATAGCAACAAATCAGAACGATCTACTGGAAAGGATAGATAAGTGGCTGTAGAAAGTGAAACAATGGGCATTCGTTTGAATAATAGAAAGACAAAAGTCATTGTGATATCAAAGAAACAGAATTTGCCTAAATGTGCAATTACAGTACAGGACATTATTTTGGGGCAAGTGCAGAAATTCAGATATCTAGGCACATGGATAACATCTGATGGAAGATGTATCACTGAGATAAAGAGCAGAACTGGACAAGCAAAAACTGCATTCTATCAAATGAAAAACGTTTTGTGCAATAAGTCACTGTCCTTAAAAGTCAGAAAAAGAATTATTGCATGTTACATAGAGCCAGATCTAATATATGGTTGCGAATCATTGACAATTATTAAACAGGCGAAAAAGATCGATGGAAGACTTGGAGATGTGGATTTATAGAAGAATGCTGAAAATTAATCGGACAGCCAAAGAGAACAATCTGGATATTTTAAAGGAAGCTGAGACGCAAAGACAACTTATCACAAACATCAGAAAGATGCAGTCATAGTTATTTGGCCACATTATGAGAAGACACAAACTGGAACACATTGTGACAACTGGAAAGATTTGCGAAAAGAGAGATAGAGGAAAACAGTGTAAGAAGATTCTTGAAAGTCGTATGTAATGTCATGGAGGAGAGTCAACACACGAAGTGATCCATGACGTCGGAGATCGTAATTTGTGGAGAGGTATAATCGCTCACACCAGCCGTCAAGGCAATGAATAATGATGATGATGAAGAAAAGTTACCTAACACCCGGGGTCGAAAATTTTTCCAGATGTCTACCGTAATACCACTATCATCACCCAGCTGGTCCTTTGCTCTTATCAGCGTCCACGGAAAAGTGCCTTGTTTTCTGGCCAGTTCCCTGCTTCGTGCACCCTCATTACCTAGATGTCTGCAGTGTCTTGTGTCCACCTTTGAAGTGACCGTCTCCAGCCTCGTGCAGCCTCATGTTCTAGATGTCTGCAGTGTCTTGTGTTCATCTGCATGGTGACCGTCCCTTGCCTCGTGCACCCTCATGTCCTAGATGTCTGCAGTGTCTTGTGTCTATCTGCGTGGTGACCGTTTCCTGCCTCGTCTCTCAGGAACCCAGCCTTCTATCACCGTTCTGTGACCTTTAATATGGCCAAAGTGTGTCAGACTCCCAGGCGTGACACTGTTTATGAGGCAGTTTTCTGCAAGATTCAGATCAACCATTACAGCAAATAATCAAGTAGTAAACGATCAAACATTGAGTTACACAAGCACGAAGTATGTATTATCATCATCATGTGCCACGCCGTTAAGCGTGAGCGGTCATGTTTTGCCATCTTACCCGATCACCATAGTCATGAATCAGCGCTGTGTTCTTGTCTCGACCATGCCACCTTGCCAAGCCATCTGGGTATTTACTTCTCTGCCTTCTCCTTATTCTCTTCCTCTCGATCTTGCCAGTTGTCACCAAGTTCTCCAATTTATTTCTTCTCATAACGTGTCCAATAACCTTTGACTGTTTAGTCTAATCTCTCTCATCAGTTTACGGTTTTCGTTTGTTTCTTGTAGGGCTTGTCATTGGTGTGTGTGTGTGTGTGGTGTGTGTGTGTGTGTGTGTGTGTGTGCGTGTGTGTGTGTGTGTGTGTGTGTGTTCATGGTATTCTCCAATGTAAGTCTTCTAATAAGTTAGTTAGTTAGTTAGTTGCGGTTCCGACTTCACAGCAACGCGTCGTCCCCATTATGCTCTGTTCCTGTGCCAGTGAATATCACACAAAGTGCACCCTACTGCCCAATGTGAAAAGTGGAAAAGACTGGAGTCTCGACAAACAACAGCCCGCACAGATACACTGTGCATAATGCCGCCGCCAGACACACTAATCCCCCACGAAACACCCAGTTCATCTTTGATGGAATCGGCAGTAATTTTCCCATCTGGATCTTTCCTAGATGTTCACCCACACAGTCCACGAAAATACAGTTCATCGTCGATGGTTGTGGCAGTCAACCAGCAGCCACGCAATTCTGCATAAGGCAAAAACCAGTCAACTCTGGGACATAGCCAGATGCCATTGCTCCGAACATAGCAGTCACGTTTCAAACCACCTCGGGCAGATTCAAAAGCATTTCACACGAAACTCCCAGCTCACAGTGTCGCGCCACGCACTCACTCAGTAGCAGGGCGACCTTCTAATAAGTATGTATGTTTTCGTTTTATTTTTCTATGTTCTGTTTACCTCGAGGCCTCAAGCTATGAATACGTGTCAGGAACGATCTTTACCATGTGTCATACACATACAGAACCTAGTTTTTATCACAACACCCGTGACTATGTGTGCTAACAGTTACAGTGCCAAACAAAAAATAGATTTTGACCTACCAAAAATAGACGGTGAAAAATGAGAAATAGGGGCGTGTCTCAGTTATGACTTAAAAGTTGTTAATATGGTAGCAGACATGTTGTATTAAATATCAAATTAAAGAAGGGGGGGTGGGGGTTTGCTTAGGGAAAACTACCATATATAAGCCCATAGCAGATACAGGAAGTCCCATAAGACGATTAATCGTCCCATGGCACGTAATCAGTTACGGGTTTTAACCGAAGTATTATTTATGTATTCACTTCATATGATATACCGTGTGTATTGATAATGACTGTGTGGGTGTTTGACAATATTGCCGTGCCACCTTTTGTATTGACCTTTTATGTTGCATGAACTCCACAGAGAGTTAATACAAACCTTGGAACGGAAATATGCATTTGCACCTGACTAGATGCAGCGGAATATGCCAGGCAATAAATTATGCAACATATTATTTGTGAGGTCAATAAACGGGCACTCTCCCGCTGTTTATGCTCCACCTCGACACCGCAAAGTACAAGAGGAACAAGATGAGATGATAGATGGACACTCTCGCTGTTTATACTTCACCTCGACAACGCAAGGTACAAGAGGAACGCGATGAGATGAGATTACATGAGATTAAACATTGCGTGGGTCTTCTGTGTTTAAATTCACTAAGAGAAAACGTTTTGAAATTTCTGGTTTCTGTCTTCATGGTTGTCATTTAATGTATTTATACGTTAATAGATGTGTACATTATTCCGGCTTTGTACAAGAACCTGACCGATGTTTCTTTGCCCATTAATGTTCACCTTCCACGCAGAAAATGTCATGCTAAATGTCAGAATGTTGAAATGTGTGACAATTTTCTTCCATGCATAATTCGCGGAAACCCGATACCAGAACCCGGCCATGCAGATGAAACAAGCGGTCTCTCTATCAGGACTTAGGGAACGAACGAACGAAGTAACTAACTTTATTTTTAAAGGGTCACTGAGACCCGTCTTATATATCACCCTTCCAATCACTCATCTTCAGTATGTCAGTTATATGTTGTGCATGTTACACTCACATAGAAAAGAAAACATTGTCACATGAATGTTGTGAACATAAACAATACATATTACCATGTTGTGAGACAGGCAGACAGACAGACAGACAGACAGACAGACAGACACACACACACACACACACACACACACACACACACACGTACACATGCATTAAACATATACATACATACATACATTCATACTTACATAACTTACACAAACTCTCACAATTTACACAAACACCTCCATACACATTTATTCACTCACAGTCACAAACTCACTAACAAACATTTACTTATACATACATACTCTTTCTGTTTCTCCATTTCTCTCTCTCTCTCTCTCTCTCTCTCTCTCTCTCTCTCTCTCTCTCTCTCTCTCTCTCTCTCTCTCTCTCTCTATCTATCTATCTATCTATCTATCTTTCTATCTATCTATCTATCTATCTCTGTCTCTCTGTCTCTCTTTCTCTTCTCACGCCGATATATCCCCATTCATACATAAAACAAAGCAGACACATACACTGCTTCCCATATACACAAAATCGACAAATGCACACTTTAAAAAACGCAAAATACACAGTCACACAAATCACAAAAATACACAGTCGTACATCCACACAATCACACACCCATACATACTTCCTTATACACACACACATACCCACTCCCTACACACAATCACAGACACGAAATTATTCATTCATTCATACTCTCTCTCTCTCTCTCTCTCTCTCTCTCTCTCTCTCTCTCTCTCTCTCTCTATCTCTCTCACTCTCTCTCTCTCTCTCTCTCTCTCTCTCTCTCTCTCTCTCTCTCTCTCTCTCTCTCTCTCTCTCTCTCTCTCTGTGTAATTGAGCACAAAACATTAGGCCTAATCATTGATAGAAACCTAACCTTTAATTCCCACGTTCAAGCACTCATTAAACAAACAGCGAAAAAAAGTCTACCAACTCGCCAAAATTAAAAACTTCCTTGATGAGGACACAAGGAAACTATTCTATACTTCTCATATACAGACACACTTTGACTACTGCTCTACAATCTGGGACGGTTGTTCTAATTCAAACACCAAGCGACTTTACTCACTCCAGAAACGGGCCATGAGTCTAATTAATAGCAAACATGTATCTGACAATCCTAGCCTGTATAAACGCCTTCAGTTACTACCATTCCGCAAACGCCTGCTTTTCAATAAAGCTAAACTAATTCACAAAATCCTGCATCGGAATGCCCCATATTACCTTTGGCCATTGTTTAAATATAATGCTAGACACAGTAAACGTTTAAATATACTACACATTCCGAAGACAAGGATTGACTTATACAAAACAAGCTTAACGTACTCTGCAGCTCAGCTGTAGAACAATCTTCCACAAGAAATCAAAGACATCACCAATCCCTATTCATATAATCGCAAATTATTCGAACACTATCTCAATACGGATTACCTTCCCCCTTAATAATAGAGATAATAATAATAATAACAAACCCCTAATATAACAGCCAATTCCCTTTTTGTAGGCCAGTATATTCCACAGTGAGTTCCCTTGAAGCAAGATGGCGGGACATTTTTTCGTCCCGTAAAATGGAACGTGTTTTTTCCGAAATGTGTATGGATTAAGTGTTTTTGTTCGTGGTGAAATGGAGTTCGGACCGTGCAACGGAGTTCGTGCAAGCGCGTCCGGTCTTCTTTCGGCATATCATCGGCGCCCGGTGGCGATAGTTAAGCCTAACATGACGACCAGACGACCAGCTAGGACACAACGTGGTAAGAGGGCGGGCGCGAGCAGAAGGCGCTTAAAATGTGACAGATTGGGTATCGGAAATGTTCGAGTACTGTACTGGAACTGTGCATCATTTAGTCAACGCCGACCCATTCTTGAAAAACTACTGTACGGAAACGATATTGTAGTCTTGCAAGAAACACAGCTCACCGACGGAACAGCCAATGTTGCGGGATTTCAGGGTTTCTTTAACAGGCGGCACCTCGGACAGGCCATTCTGGTCCGCGACAACATACTAGTGTCTAAGATCGATATGTC
>JACEFZ010011506.1:0-37335 GCA_014155875.1 Cepaea nemoralis
TTCCCGGGGTTTTTTCCCTTTTTTTTTTCTTTCCCCCCTTTTTTTTTTTCTTTTTTTTTCCCCTTTTTTCCCCCCCCGGGGGTTTTTTTTTTTTTTTCCCCCAAATTTTTTTTTAAATTTTTTTTTTTGCTTTTTTTTTTATTTTTTTGGGTTTTTTTTTTTCCCTTTTTTTCCCCCCCTTTTTTTTTTTCCCCCCCAACCCCTTTTTCCCCTTTGGGTTTGGGCCCCTTTGGGGGTTTTTTTTTAAAAAAATTTTTGGGGGGGAAAAAAAAGGTTTAAAAAACCCCCCCCTCCCCAAAAAATTATCCAAGGTTTTTAAAAAAATCGATTAAAAAAGGGGGGGGGGGAAAAAAAACCCCCAATTTTTAAAAACCCCCCCGGGGCCCTTTTTTTAAACCCCCCTTTGGGGGGGGGGTTTTTTTTTCCCCCAAAATTTTTTTTTTAAACCCCTTTTTTTCCTTCCAAAAAAATTTTTTGGGAAGGGGGGGTTTTGGGCCCCCCCCGGGGGGGTTTTTTTGGCCTTTCCCCCCCCCTTTTTTTAAAAATTTTAACCCCGGGGAAAAAATTTTTTTAAAAAGGGGCCCCTTTTTTTGGGGGGGGAAATTAAAACCGGGGGGGAAAAATTTTTTTAAAATTTTTCCCCCCCCAAATTTTTGGGGCCCCCCTTTTTTTCCCCCCTTTTCCCCCCGCCGGGTTTTAACCCCATTTTGGGGTTTTTTTTAAGGTTTTTTTCTTTGGTTTTTGGCCCCCTTTTTTTTTCCCCAAAAAAAAAAAACCCCCCCCTTTAAAAAAACCAAAATTTTGGGGGGAAAAAAAGGGGGGGTTTTTTTTTTGGGGGGGGCCCCCCCCTTTTTTTAAAAAAAAAAAATTTTTTAAAAATTATTTGGGGGGGTTAAAAAATTTTATTTTGGTTTTCCCAAACCCCCCTTCCAAAAAAGGAAAAATTTTGGGGGGGGTTTTCCCCAAAAAAAAATTTTTTTTGGGTTTTTTAAAATTTTTTTCCTTTAAAAAAATTTTTTTTTGGGGGGAAAAAAAAAATTTTTGGGTTTTTTTGGGGGCCCCCCTTTTTTTGGTTTAAAATTAAAAGGAAAGGTTTTAAAACAAAATTTTCCTTTTTTCTTTTAAAAATTTTTGGGGGAAAAAAGTCCCCCCTTTTTTTTTCCCTTTTTTGGGCCCCGGGGGGGAAAACCCCCTTTTTCCCTTTTTTTTCCCGGGGCCCCCCCAAAAAAAATTTTTTTTGGGGGCTTGGTTTTTTTTTGTTCCCCCCCTTTTTTTTTTTTGGGGGTTTTTTTAAAATTTTTGCAGGTTTTCCCCCAAATTTAAACCCCAGGGAAAAACCGGGGGCCCCCAATTTCCGCCCCCTTTTTTGGGGGGGGCCAAAAAGGGGAAAAACCCCCCCGGGGAAAACCCCCCCCTTTTTTTTCCCCTGGGGAAAAATTTTTTTCCCAAATTTTTTTTAAAAAAATTTGGGGGGGAAACCCCGGGGAAAAGGGGGGGGAAAAAAACCCCCCCCCCCGTTTCCCCCCCCGGGGGGGTTTGGGGGCCCCCCCCCCCCCGGGGGGGGCCGGGGGGGGGGCCCCCCTTTTTTTTTGGGGGGCCCGGGGCCCCCTTTTCCCGGGTTTTTCCCGGGGCCTTTTGGGAAACCCCCAAAAGGGGTTTTTAAAAAAGGGGCCCCCAAAAAGGGGAAAAAAAGGGGAAAACCCCCCCGGGGGGGGGAAAAATTTTCCCCCCCCAAAAATTTTTAAAGGGTTTCCCAAAAAACCCCCCCCAACCCTAAATTATTTAAAAAAAAAATTTTTGGGGAAAAAACCCCCCCGGGGGTTTTTTGGGCCCCCGGGGGGGCCCCCTTTTGGGGGTTTTTCCCCCCGGGGGGGGGGGGGGTTTTTTTTGGGAAAAAAAAACCCCCCCCCGGGGAAAAAAATTTAAAAAAAAAAAAATTTTTTGGGGAAAAAAAAGGGGGAAAAAAATTAAACCCCCCCTTTCCCAAAAAATTTAAAAAAACCCCCCAAAAAAAAAAATTTAAAAAAAAAAAAATTTTTGCCAAAATTTTTTTTTTAAAAAAAAAAAAAAAAAAAGGGGTTTTAAAAATTTTTCTGGAAAAAAAAAAAAAACACCCAAAAAAAAAAACCAAAAAAAATTTAAAAAAAAAAAAGGGAAAAATGGGAAACCCAAACCAAAAAAAAAAAGGAAAAAGGGAAAAAAACTTTAAAAAAAAAAAAGGGAAGAAAACCCGGTTTAAAAAAAGGGCCCCCCCCAAAGGGTTTTAAAAAACCCCCCCGGGGCCCCCAAAAAAAATTGGGGGGCCCCCAAAAAAAGGGGAAAAAGGGGGGGGAAAAACCCCCCTTTTTTCAAAGGGGAAAAATTTTTTTAAAAAAAAAAAGGGGAAAAAAAAAAAAAACAAATTTTTTTTAAAAAAAAAAAAAAGGGAAAAAGGGCCCCCCCGGAAAAAAGGGGGGGGGAAAAAAAAAAAAAAACCCCCGGGGGGGGGGGAAAAACCGGGAAAACCCGGGGGAAAAAAAAGGAAAAACCTTTCCCAAAAAAAAAAAAAAAAAAAACAAAAGGGGGGGGGGAAAAAAAAAAAAGGGGGGTTTTTTTGGGGAAAATTTTTAAAAAACCACATACTCCAGGACTGCCCAAACTACAACATATCCAGGCGAACCTTCTGGCCTAGAGAGACAACAGTGGAAGATAAACTCTATGGACCGCTGAATGAACTAAACAAGACTGTTAGATTCATACAAGAGACAACATTGCAGTTATAGACATATTTCAAGCGAACGAAAGAAGAAGAAGACGTAGACAGTCAATTTTTTTTTTGTGTGGACATGTTATGAGAAGAAATAAATAGGAGAACTTGGTGACAACTGTCAAGATCGAAGGGAGCAGACCAGGGGAAGACCGAGAAGTGAATACCTGGATGGCTTGGCCACATGGCATGGTCGAGACAAGAACACTGAACTGATCCACGACTCTGATGAGCATGGCACATGACGGATGGAACTTATGTTGAAAACACGTGGCAACAATTAGATCATCATCATCAAGTGCCGTGCCGACTGACGTGTGCGTTCATGACTCTCCACAGATCTCGGTCTTTGGTTTTCTGGATCAACTCTGTCGTTGATACTCCTCCATGCCACCGTCGCAATCCATCCAGCATCATTTCTCGTGGTCTGCCTTTGCCTCTGCCTCTGCCTCTCTTCTCCTCGATCTTTCCATTTGTCGCGATGTTCTCCAGCGCCTCTCTTCTCATCACATTACCAACAAAAAAAAAGCTGTTTGTCTCTTTCTTATTGTTGTATATAATGTTCTAGTTTCGATAGCCTCTTAACGGCATTCGTTGTTAGTGATTTTGGCAATCCAAGGAATTCGCAACATTCGTCTAAGGAACCACATCTCTGTTGCATCCAATCTCTTCCTAATTTGTTCATTTATATTCCAAGATTCACATCCATCAAGTGCCAATGCCGGTAAGCGTGGGCGTCATGTTCTGCCATCTCACTCGATCACCAGAGTCGTGGATAAGCTCTGTGTTCCTGTCTCGACCATGCCACGTGGCCACGCCATACAGGTATCTACTTCTCGGTCTTCCCCTTGGTCTGTTCCCTTCGATCTTGCCAGTCGTCACCAAGTTCTCCAAGTCATTTCTTCTTGTAAAAAATTGTGACTGTCTACATCTAATGACTATAATCAGTGTACGATCTTCATTTGTTTCTTGTAGGACTTGTTCGTTGGTTTTTCTATCTGTCCATGGTATTCTTTGCATTTTCCTCAGAAACCACATTTCCACAGCCATTAGCTGTTTTTCAGCTTGACTGCTTATTGTCCACGCTTCACATCCATACAAAAGTATAGGTTCTATGTAGCATCTCAACACTCTTTTTCTCGTTTCAATTGATATCTTTTTATTGGTCAGTATGATTTTCATCCTGCAAAAGGCTACCTTCGCAATGGCAATTTTTGTTCTAATCTCTTCAAGGCATCTCCCATCAGATGTTATTCAGCAAAACAGGTAAACAATAAGATACGAAACATAAATGACTCATAACACATAGATATCTTCTTCTGCGTTCATCCGGAGTTTTTTCCGGATGTGATTGCGTTGTGCCTGTTTACAGCAGAGCTGCGTTCTTGCGCCGTTAGGCCGACACATCCGACTTCTGCGGGCATTTGTTGACTGGGTTAACCTTCCCGGGGGTTTCTTAGGACGTTTGAATCTCACTGTTGTGGTGTTATCCCCCATCCTAGCTGGCCCATATAGAACAGCCAAAGACATCCTGGTAAACCCTCAAGGGAAGGCAGGGGCAGACCATGGGCATTCCCCGCCATCCAAGGAGGCTTCCATACTTGCAGAGCCATCACACAGCGCTCTGGTACTGGGCTAACCCAAGCAATCGTCACGTCCTGCACATGGCTGCTTAGCCTAACTTCCGCATATTGGGCCTTCCGTTCACCATAGGCTGTTCCTCCAGAAACCAGAAGAATGCAGTCTGCAGATGACATCCACACAGTGAGCTTTCGATTCAGACTTTCCACATAATGGATTTGCTATCCAAGCAATATTCCATTTCGTGCCACTAGGACACTTTTTCCACCTTTTTTGAAGCCCACACAGTGAGATTTTTATTCGGACTTTCCACATAATGGATTTGCTATCCAAGCAATATTCCATTTCGTGCCACTAGGACACTTTTCCCACCTTTGTTGAAGCTCACACAGTGAGTTTTTGATTCGGACTTTCCACGTAATGGATCTGCTATCCAAGCAATATTCCATTTCATGACTCTGGGAGTCTTTTGTAACCGACATACTTGTGGTATGAAGTGTGGCAGTCTGAATACTTCTTCGTACACCTTTAAATGTCAACATCTTTGTAGTTAAAGTAAGCTACGGTCAACTTGAGCTTGTTGATATCTCCATAGAGCTTGTCCTCAAATGAAGCAGGTGTGGGCCAAAATATCTTTCTCTGTTCTGCATATATTGGGCAATCCTGCAGCAAATGTTTTGCTGTCATTTTTCCAGTTCGACAATTACATTCATCGGTATCTCCTATCTTTAGTTTATTGAACAAGTGGTATTTCAGCCTGTTATGTCCTGTGCGGAGTCTGAAGATTGCTACTTGTTCTCTTCGGTCGAGTTTGTAATATGCATCATCCTTCTGATGGCCTGGATGCTCTGATTCCCATTTGGTTCTATAGGTGCTTTTTATCAACCTCTTTGCCTCATTATAGGTTATGTCTATGTCAGGCTGTGGTAGTCGTCCGCCCTCTTTTGCTAGTCTGTCAGCCTCTTCATTTCCAGGTATACTGCAATGTGATGGGATCCACTGTATTACAACATTTTTGGATTTCTGGCATAGACCATGGAGTGCTGCTCTTAGGTCAGCTATTTATGTGCTGTTATTGCTCTTCAGTATTGAGACAGCTGACTTTGCATCTGTGAAGATAGCTATTTGCTTCTCTTTAGTTTCCTACACCAAGAGCATATCTGCTGCAGTTTTCAGAGGCTCTATCTCCGCTTTGAAGTTACTTGAAAACTTTCCAGTTGCCACTGAATGTGTTTTTTTTCCACTCCATTTGTTAAATTTAGGAGAATTCCTCCTCCTCCATTCTCTATTGAATTTTTGGCTGATCCATCTGTATATGCATGGGTCCAATTGCTGCTTGGGTAATGTTCTTTTATGTAGTTTAGGGTTATTTCTCTTCTTTCGGTTTCATGCTGAGTGTTCTTTTTCTCAATACCAGGAATGTTTTCTATCATCTCAGGCAGTTGCTGCTGTCTCCAAGCTGGGAACTTGTCTGCATTGTAAATGGGTTTGACTGTTGATGTGTTAAGTATGGGATCTGCCCTAATCTTTCGTTTTGCAGTTTCTACAAAGTTGCTACGCTTCAGTCTTCCCTTTCCAAAACCACTAAACCTTTTATACATAGGGTGGTCTGTCAATCTTCTAAATTTTTCTGCTTGTTGCTGGGCTCTGCTATCTCTTCTATCCTGCATTGGTTGTAAATAAGTGATCTTTTCAAGTTCATTAATAGGCGTTGTCTTCAGGCTTCCAGTTATGATTCGCATTCCTTGATTTTGGACTCTACTTATTTTGTTAAAGTTTGACTTAGCTGCTGTTGCCCAAGCTGCAATGCCATATTCCAGTACTGGCCTCACCCGTCCAGTATATAACTTCTTGAGAACTTTCTCATCTGCTCCCCACGTTGTATCAGCAAGCTTTTTCATGATTGCCATTCTCTGCCTTGCTTTTGTTCGATTTTTCTCAACCTGTGTCTTCCATGTCAGGCGACGATCAAAGGTGACTCCTAGATAATTTGGATTTTCTTCATGGCGCAATATTTTTCCATTCAATACCAGCTTAGGTTGCTGAGTTTTATTTGAGAGGGAGAACACTGTGCATGTTGTTTTCTCCTCACTTATCTTCACCAGCCATGATTTTGACCAGTCCTCTAGCGCTAATAAGGCTTGCTGTATTCTGCTGTTAGCTGTACTAATATATTCTTCAGATGTCCATATGGCTAGGTCATCTGCAAAGGAGGATGTGTGTACTCTGACTGGAATTTTTTCTGTGATGTCATTTATATATGCTAGGAATAATGTTGGTGAAAGAACTCCTCCTTGGGGGACACCTTGCTCCAACAGCATCATTTTGCTTGTTTGTCCTTGTACTTTTGTCCTGGCAGTTCTGTTCTCAAGGTAGTGGCTGATCCATTTATATATTTTTCCACAAACATGCAATTTTTTGCAGTTTTACTATTCAGTCCTTCCTTCCATACTTTATCAAATGCTTTTTCTAAATCTATCCAGACTGCTAGTGTGTGCTTTTTCTCTTGGAAGGCATCCTCTATTTCCTGAGCTATATAGGTTATTTGATCTTCAGTGGATCTGTACTTTCTGAATCCTGCTTGGTGTGGTGTTAAGAGTTTGTTTTCTTCCAGATGCCATGTTAGCCTGCCATTGATAATGCTTTGCATTAACTTTCCTACACAGCTAAGTAGACTGATAGGTCGATAGCCATTTGGTTCTTCCAGGTCTTTTCCTTTCTTTGGGACTGGTATTAGTATAACTTCCTTCCATGCCTGTGGGACTATTCCTCTCTTCCAGCTGTTATTTAGGACTGCTAGTAGTTTCTTCTTTGCCTTGGTGCCTAGTCCTATTAGCATTTCATTTGTGATTCCATCCTTTCCTGGTGATTTCTTCTTTTTAGGGTATTCATTGCCTGTTCCATTTCTTCCATTGTTAGATTTGCCTTCATATATTCTGCTGCTGTCTCTGTATTTCTATGATGTATCTGTTTGTCTTTGATTGCTTTCTTCTGTTCGGTTGTAATATCAATGAGGTTTGCATTTGCATAGTGTTCCATTAGTGCATTTGCAGCCTTTTTTCCTGTAAGCAAGGCATTTCCTTGTTTAATTGTTATTTGTTTGTTTCTAGGTCCTTCATTGTTCATGGCTTTCACTAGTTTCCATAGTTTGTTTCCATCCCTGTCAAAATTCAGGTTTTCTGTTTTTTCCCTCCAACAATCTCTTGTTGTTTGATTTACTGTTCTTTTATATTTTGCTGAGATGGCTTTGAGAGAGATGTTCGCTTCAATTGTTTGTTCTCTCTCTGCTGTCTTCCTGGCATCTTCATCTTTGTCCTCCAAACTTTGTAGTTCTTCAGTCCAGTATGGTTTGTAATTTTTCCTCGCTCCTCTTGGAATGGACTCAGTGGCTGCCTGTATTATCGCTCTGTTTAGACTTTCCACCATTTGCTTTATGTTGCCATATCGTGTATTTATGTTTTCACAATATTTGTCTGTTAGTATGGCAAATCTGTCCCAATCTGCTCGTTTGTAATTCCAGCGGGGCAAGGGCTTTTGCTCCCGTGGAACATACTCCATATTCATTACAAGCTTGATTGGTCTGTGGTCACTACCTGCTAATTGGTCAAGCACATGGCGATCGATTTTGTGGAGGATGTCTCCTGTGCAGAAAGCTAAGTCTGGAGTAGAAGTGGTAAGCCATCTTCTGGAGTAGAAGCTCGGTGTGTCATCCGCTTTGTTGAGTAGATGGAGATTTGAGTCTATTTCCCAGTCCTCCAATTCATCTCCTCTTTTGTCAGTATCTGGGTATCCCCATCTTTCTGAACGGCTATTAAAGTCTCCGACAATAATGCAGTTTGTGTCAGTTATTTTCATGTTTGAGAGTGTAAGGTCCTTATCTGCTGGGCTATACAGATTGTAGATTCTTATTTTCACGTCCTTTATCATTATATCAACACCTATAATTTCCGTTTGGTTGTCAGAGATCACAGATACTTCGCTGCAAGGTATTGTATTTCGTGTAAGTATTAGAACTCCTCCTTTGTGTCCTTCGCGGTCGAAACGTGTGGCCTGATATCCTCTGACTGAGAATTTGTGATTGGCGTTGAGGTGTGTCTCTTGAATGCATGCCACATCTATTCTATCTTTATGAAGACGCTGTGTTAGGGAGTCTTTCTTCTTGTAAACTCCTTCGGCATTCCACTGTAGTATGTTGAGTGACCGGGGTATTTGGTCAATAGCTCTTAACCTACTCCTCTGTGCCTTGACTCCACAGCACAGGGGAAGGTGACCACCAGTAGTCATGGGTGGACCCCCTCGAGGCAGGGGGCCCGGCACTATCGCCGCCTGATGGGACTTCGCGGGATTAGCACCATAACGATTAATTTTGATTTGTGACATCATGAATTAAGTTACGTTGCACTGCTTTGTCAAGCCTGTGGCTCAGTACATCCGATTTCGACAAGCATTTTTCGGGATGCTTTCCCTAGCCTTTGACTGTCCCCAGTCTACCTACAAGGCAGCAGGTTTGTGTGTCTCTTCGTCTGGTCCCTCGCCCTTGACCTGTCCGACATGGGTGGCCCTACCAGTAGCTGTGCTACCGTCATAATAGCTCTTGGGGTCATTGGGACGCACAAGCCCCTCTACCTCGTCACGGTGGACACACAGCAGAGGGGACACATAGATATAAAAAGATTAGCACTTCAGGGGTGCGTGTTGTGGCTGTGGCTATGAGGAGTTTATATGGCACTTTATATAGTGTGTTCTCATTTATTGGTTATTTACAATTTAATGACAAAAATGTAAATACCAGTAAAAATAAATTGGCAGCGGTGGGATTCGAAACCACGCCTCCGAAGAGACTGGTGCCTAAAACCAGCGCCTAAAACCAGCTCGGCCACGCTACCGATATAGTTAAGTAACTTTATTATCTGAAAGATATGATGGAGAATACGACACATACACACATACACACACACACACACACACTCACACACACACATATATCGTGATTGTAACTGTTCAGAAAGCATGCTGACGAGGGTGAGGACGGGCAGGCTTTGTGCGGAGTGGCTTGCTTCGCTTCGGAGGTCACGGGTGACAAGCATCGCCTGGATCTTTTCTCCGGGGCATGCCGGTGTGCTGGGAAATTAACAGACGGACAGATTGGCTGGCTCTGCAGAACTTGGTGGAGTATTGATACATGACAAGGCAGACGTGGTTGCGGCCTTGTGGGAGCATGTGTACACCTCGGAGGAGCAAATGGATTACCATTCATTGGCATTCAAATCACTATGAATATTCCATAACAATATTAAATAGTCATTGCTGGAGTGTGACAAGGAAACGGCTATTTCCCGCCACTGAAATATCACATTACAGCATGCGATCTTCATCATTTTAGTTTAGCATGTTCCCTCAGATCTTAATACAGTAGTCGAAGATCATACAGTATACGTAAAAATGGAAGCTAAATTTAATAACACATACCAGAACTAGTCTAAACGTCTACATAAAACGTGATTTGCAGGTCTACTTATGTTATAAAACGAATTTCAGAATTGCGAGAAGTACAGAACCGTAAAGTATGGAGGGAAAAACAATATCAAGTAATAGGTTCGTGTATTAAGGCGATCTTAAAATAATCATGGAATTTAACATCATGAGTACGTAACATCATGAGTACGCTTAATCTCCTCAGATCGGAGAAACAACTGTACGCAACGATCACACATAATTCAAGTAAGGGGGGCGATCGCGATTTGTATGGTCCTGAAGCCAGATTGAGTCTGCCAATGTGTGGTCTTAATCCCCCCCCATCCCCGGAAACCCTAACACCACCCCCCCCCCCCCTCCCCGAAATTCACAACCGGTCGAGAACCACTGATCTCTGTAATCTGAGGAAAGTTAAACTTTGACTCAAAGGCTAGGGAAAGCAAATGGTGCTAATCGCAACAGTCCCGTCAGGCTGACAGCGCCGAGTTTCCTCGCCTAAATGGTGACTGCTGGTGGTCATCTTCCTGTCTTGTGCTGTTAAGGCAGAGGAGAATAGAGTAAATTACATATACCAACTACCCAGGGCACTCAGTATATTGCAGTGAAACACCGAAGGTATCATTAAAAGCAAGACAAGCACCTACCCCCACCCCCTTTTCGCAAAACGTCGCCTCTATGAAGTTAAAATTGATCTGATATGCATCCAAGAGAAATACCTCAATAGGCTACCAATGGCAGATTTTCAGTCAGTCCAGATTATAACAGGCGTTTCGAAGGAGACGTGGGAGTTCTGGTACTTGCACGGAGCTCTATACCACATAGTCATCTTTGAATTTTAACAACCAAACAATGTCCTTTTCTTTCTTTAATTTCTTCTTCTTCTTCTGCGTTCATCCGGATTTTTTTTTTCTCGGATATGACTGCGTTGTGCCTGTTTACAGCAGAGCTGCGTTCTTGCGCCGTTAGGCCGACACATCCGACTTCTGCGGGTTCTTTAATTTAATCTTTCGTCTTCTTCTTCTGCTACTCCTCCTCCCCCTTCTCCTCCTCCTTTACCTCCTTCCTTTTTGTTTCTTATTACTACTACGACAACTACAACAGTTCGAGAAATACCAAATGTAAACCAGAGCAATGTATTTTACAATGACAAGTCGGAGTGGGTTCGCCTGATGGCGAGGGACACTGGTAACAGGGAAAGCTGGCCCATGCGCAAAAATCAATCCAGCCTGGATTACGCTCGTGTTTAAAGCGGGCGAACGAAAAAAAAAATCAAGTTGCTATACCGATAAGCGTGTCCCATGATTGTTTGTTATCTCACACGGCTACCATAGCCACAGATCATGTCTTTATTGTCCTAATTATGTTATTTGGTCAAGTTGTCTACGTATTTATCTTTTTGTCTTCCTCATATGTTCCCATAAAGTTTGCAGTTTTAACTATGAGTATGCTTTTTATATTCAATTTCTCCTCGTACCGTGTCAAACAATGTTGACTGTCTACACAACATTTTCCTAGTAAACTCGCCCTTCGTATTTTCTGTATGTCATCGTGTTTCTCGGCTGTGCACTTTAGATATGGTTTATTAGTAACTAGCTGACCCGGCCCGGCTTCACCCAGACCCTGGCGGGGATCTATCTATCTGTCTGTCTGTCTGCTTGTCTGTCAGTCTGTCTGACCCGGCCCGGCTTCGCCCAGCTCCTGGTGGGGAGCATCTCATTTAATTCATATAAGTAGTCATCTAAGCTCCCGTTCCCGTTCCCGACTATCTGTCTGTCTATCTCTCTATCTGTCTGACCCGGCCCGGCTTCACACATTCCCTGGTGGGGAGCATCTAATTTAATTCATATAAGTAGTCAAAAAAGCTCCCGTTCCCGACTATCTGTCTGATCTATCTATCTATCTATCTATCTATCTATCTATCTATCTATCTATCTATCTATCTATCTATCTATCTATCTATCTATCTATCTATCTATCTATCTGTCTGTCTGTCTGTCTGTCTGTCTGTCTGTCTGTCTATCTATCTATCTATCTATCTATGTATGTTCGGCCCGTTCCCGTTAAAAATATAGATAGAATAGAAGAATAGATAGATTGATAGTAGAAAATATGATTGGAAGAGATCTATCTAAAGTAAACTTACCAAGATATCACGAACAGCCAATAAATGGTGTGCGGTGGGTTGACTGCAAACGATATGCAACTAACTTTCTATCACAAAAAAATTACTTTTTTTTTAAACGAACGAAAATCTTTCGCAGGCCCGTCCTACATTCTGCCCTTCTTCTCTATTTCCTCTCATACATTCTTTCATTCAACATCTCTTTTGAAGCAATTCTTTGACAACTTTTTTTTTTTTAACTTTTATTGAGTGTTAAAATCGTTGCAAAGTGTATTGTTTGTGTTTTTACAGAGCGTTGCATGTGGGCGTGTAGGTGACATATGCGCAAAAAATACAAATATTTTATACATTTTAACATTTCTACATTGAATTTGTTGTAGGGTAAAACCTTACAGAAACAACAGCATGATGATAGTGCACCGATATTATTTCCCCTGCCGCCTCCCTCTCCTGTCGGCTCTAAAACCTCCAATTTCATCACCACCACTCGGTAATGATGAAACTGGCAGTATAAAAAGTCTGAACCGATCGGAGATGGCGGCAGCAGCATCAACAAACAAACAGGTATCAAGATGGTGGGAATGGGAGGTGTAAACAGTATCGGGGTTTACAAGGCAGAAAGGGTAGTGGTTGCATTTATAATGTTTGTGTTGTTACATGCGTTCTGTGTATTTAGTATTTGTGTAGGTGTGTTTACGGAGCGTTGCATGTGGGCGTGTATGTGACGTGTGCATATTTTATTCATTGGGCATATTTACATGTGAAGGGGAGTAGATAGGGAGAAGGATAAACCTTTCCATTTTTGTTTCCATTGTCACACTCTCACCCATTTGACCCACCACACTAATGGGTAATGATGGTAAAGGCAGGATAATTTTTGGAACCAAAAGGTGAGGGTGTCAGCAAAGGCAACAAACAAACCATGAGCAAGGGAAGGGGGGGGGGGGTCACATGGGAGATGAGGTTATATATTAATAAAGGTAAATATAATAATAATGCAAATAAAACCAAATACATCAATAATAATGATGACAAACATTAACCTACTAAGGGTGATAACAGTACTGATAGTAACAGCAATGATAATAATAGTTATGATAATGATCCCACTTTCCAAAACTGTGATTCCATTTGCTAGAATGATTTTCCTAGGAATGGTCTTAGCATAGCATAGCAGGTACATATAATTGCAACATGCAATGTTCAATAATAGTAGAAGTAAAAGGAGTTGGTTATCTTTTTCTCCTTGCTTATTTTTTTTTTGGTCTTATTTGTAAGGGTTCATTCATTTTTTTCCCTTCCTCTTTTTTTTTTTTTTTTGTAAAAAGTAAACAAGCATCTGTATTAGCACAAATTTTTACAATCTCATTGGTTTGGTAAACATATGTGGTTTTGTATTCATTCATTCATTATTCACTCACATCTTCTTGTTTCTTCTTCGCACTCATGTGTACTAAATTTTAAAATCAGAAAGAAGAGTACTTGTGTTTACTCTGGAGATATCTGTGATATTTTGTGTTTACAACATAGGAAATTTATCCATTAGCATATTCCATTCCTTGAACACATTTACATGTGAATGGGGGTTAAACAAGGAAAAGGGGAAATCTTTACATTTTTGTTTCCCTTGCCATCCTCTCACCAATTTGTTCCACTCCACCTAATGCCTTCATCACCACTATCTGGGCAATGATGGTAAAGGCAGGATAATTATTTGAACCAAACCGGTGTGGGTATCAGCAAAGGCAACAACAACCATGAGCGAGGGGAGGGGGGGGGGCACATGGGAAAAGGGTTTTTGTTTTATTACTAATGATGACAATAATAATAATGACAAGAAGAGACATACTGAGGGTAATAACAGCCAATATAAAAACCAGCAATGGTAATAATAGTTATGAAAATGATAACCTTTTTACAAATTGTGATTCCATTTGCTAGGATGATTTTCTTTGGAATGGTGTTAACATAGCATAGCAGGTACCTACAAATGCAAACTGCAGTTTTTAATGATAGTTGGAGTAAAAGGAGTTGGGTTTTTTTTCCTCATTTCCCCAAGCATTTGTATTTACAAAAATTTTTACAGTATCATTGGTTTGGTAACCATATGTGATTTTGTATTCATTCATTCAACACTCACTCACATGATTCAAAGGGGGTGACAAAGAGAAAGGGAAATCTTTACATTTTTGTTTCTCTCACTACACTCCCACCAATTAGTTCCACTCCACCAATGCCTCATGACCACTAATTGATGGTATCAGGCAGGTTAAATGTTTGAAACAACCAGTTGGGGTAGTAGCAAAAGCAACAAACCTTAAGCAAAAGGGGGGGGGGGGGGGGAGGACATGGGAGATGAAGTTGTAAATAAATAATGATGATATCATTAATACTTTTAAAATTAATTTTACTAAAGATAATAAGGGTAAGATAATGATAGTAATAATAATAATGATAATAATAATAGTAAAAATAATAATAATAATAATAATAATAATAATAATAATAATAATAATAATAATAGTATGCTAGATATGTGGTTCTATTTACTAAAATGATAATCTTAGTAGTGGTGGTAGTATAGCACAACAAGTGCATGTAACGCAAACATTCCATTAATAGTAATTTGGAATGGGAGGAGTTGATTTTCTTTTCATCCTTTTTTCTTTTCCCCTTATCTATAAGGGTTGAAACCATCATTTGAAACAAATAATACAAGCATTTATACTTCCACTATTCTTTACATAAGGGATTTTTCATTGGTCTTTTGACCATATGTGATCTTTTTAATCATTCACTCACCATTCACTCACAGTTTCTTCTTTCTTTCTCGCACTCATGTATACCAAATTTGTAATACAATAAGGAAGAATACATATGATTTACTCTGGAAATAGTTGTGATATTTTGTGTGTGTACATAAAGGAGATTAAGTGTGTGTTATATGTGTGGTGTTTGTATCTGGCAAAATTTCTGAAGGTCCATATAAGTTGTCTGTAGTAAGAAAGTGCTACAAGTAGTTTTATATGTATGTCCTTAGCTGTCTTTGGTATAGTATTGAGAAAAATTGCTTTATATATGTCGGTTTGTTTGCATGTGTGCGTTTGTATGAGGTGATTGAGTGTTGCGCATGTGGCAGTAATTGTTGGACATGTATAATAAATGTGTTCCTCTGTCTCTTGTGTGTTGTTCCTACATAATTGACATTGTTTGGATATGTATGCTTCTACCTGTGTTGTGGGGGTCATACTGTATAACAGTCTATATGTGATTTCCTTAGCTTTTGGAGTTATGTGTTTGTTGTGTAGGTTTGAAAAGGTGCATGTGAAGTCAGTCATGAAGTATTTGTGTCCTCTTTTAATCCTAAGTCTTAGTGATGGTGCTTGTTCTCTTCTTCTTCTTCTTTCGTTCGCTTGAAATATGTCTATATCTGCAATGTCGTCTCTTGCATGAATTGAACTGTTTTTTTTTTTTCAGTTCACACAGTGGTCCATAGAGTTTATCTTCCACTGTCGTCTCTCTAGGCCAGAAGGTTTGCCTAGATATGTTATATTTTGGGCAGTCTTGGAGTATGTGCTCTGCTGTCTGCGCGACGCCAATCCACATGTGCACATGGCTGTTTCACCAATCTTGAATTTTTTATACATGTGGTTGCGTAATCTATTGTGTCCTGTTCTGAGGCGCAGAATAATGACTTGTTCTGGTCTGTCCATAACGTGGTAGTCATCTTGAGCAGGTTTTGGTGGCTTTCTGACTGATTTGATCATTCTTTTCTTTTGGTGGTATGTAACGGGCACATCAGGCTGTTCTTCTTTGGCTCCTTCCTTAGCCAATTGATCAGCTCTGTCGTTTCCGGGTACTCCACAGTGGGAATGTATCCACTGTATGGTGACTTTATGCTGACTGCTAAGTTCAGAAAGTAGTGTCCTTAGTACTGGCAATTTCCCAGAGAGGAGCGCCTCGAGTACTGATTTTGCATCTGTTAGTAGCACCACAGGTTGTGTACCATTGCTGTTATTTAGTAATTTCTCTGTTGCTATCTTGATTGCCTCAATTTCGGCATCATAGTTATGGCAGTACTTTCCTGTCGGTACTCTGGCTGTGTCCCTAGTATTATTTGGGTATTCTATGTACACTCCCGCTCCTCCATTTCGAACAGCATTTTGTGCTGACCCATCTGTGTAGGCTCGGATCCAGAGATCCTGTGGATATTCTTCATCAAGGAAGCTGAGAGTGGCTGTTCTGCGCTGCACACTGTTCTGTTCTTCCTTGTCAAATATTCCTCTCACTTTAGTCTGGATTTGTAACGATAGTCTATGCTCATCTTTCCATGGAGTTCGCTCTGGAATAGTTGTTAGGGGGATACCAACTGTGGGCAGATCAGTGGTTTCTCTGCAGAGTCGTTTGGCCTGGTGGATAAAACTACTTCTTTTCAACCGCCCCATAGCTAGGTTTTCAAATCTGTTCTTCATAGGGTGGCCTGGCAAGCTGAGGAACTTTTCTGCTTGTATTAGCGTTTTCGTATCTCTGCGCTCACTCAGTGCCTGTGTCCTCCCCATCTTCTCCATTTCCACTATAGGGGTTGATCTCATCCCTCCTGTGGTGACTCTAAGTGCTTGATTTTGCACCTTGTCCAGCTCTTGTAGTGTGGATTTTTGATGCTGAACACCACGCAGTTGACCCATATTCCAGGTGTGGTCGTATGCTCTGTTGGTAAACTTTGCTAAGTATTTTCGTACTGGCTCCCCATGTGGTTCCACTTAGCTTTCTCAGGATGGCTATTTTCCTTCTGGCTTTTGCTACTGCTTTGTTGATGTGCTTTCTCCATGTCAGCTTGCCATCAAATGTTACTCCAAGGTATGTTGGTTCTTTATCTTCTCTTAGGGGTGTTCCATTTATCTGGATGATCCCTGCCTTTTGTTTTGGAGAGAGGGTAAATAGGGTGGATGCTGCACTTGTCAGTGTTTATGCTGACACACCATCTATTTGCCCATGCAGCAAATGTATCTACAGCTCTTTGTAGCAATCTGGTGGCCACTGATGCATATTCATTTGTGCTCCATAGAACCAGGTCATCGGCGTACATTGCCGCTTTAATTCCATGCGGTAGGTGAGCAACAAGATCATTGATGAAGATTAGAAAAAGTGTGGGGGACAAGACTCCGCCCTGGGCGACACCGTGACGCAGTAGTACTTTCTTGCTCTTGAGTCCGTCTATCTGTACTCGGGCTCTTCTGTTGTGCAAGTATGCTTTCACCCATTTGTACATTCTTCCATTGACTTTGCAGTTTCTCAGTTTCTTCATCAGACCTTCTTTCCAGACTTTGTCAAAGGCTTTCTTCAGATCTATCCATGCCGCAAGCACCAGCTTCTTCTCTTGGAATGCATCCTCAATTTCTTGAGAGAGGTAGGTTGTCTGATCTTCCGTAGAGTAGCACTGCCTAAAGCCAGCCTGCTGCGGCACAAGGATGTTTTTACTTTCAATGTACCACTGCAGTCTGTGATTGATGATGCGCTCCAGTGTTTTGCAGAGACAGCTGGTGAGGCTAATTGATCTGTAGCTAGAGGCAATGGAACCATCTTTCCCTGATTTTAGGAGGGATATCATGATTGCTTCTCTCCAGGCTTGTGGAACACTGCCTAAAGTCCAGCTGTTATTGAAGATCTGCAACAGCTTTGTTTTGGCCTCTGTTCCTAGGTTCCTGATCATTTCATTGGAGATACCATCAGCTTCCTGGTGACTTTCTCATTTTCAGTTTTGATATGGCTAGCTCCAGTTCGCTGATTGTGATGGGTGCCTCCAGAACCTCATGTACTATTTCCTTCTGTCCTGTATGTTGTCGTTTCTCTCGAATCTCTTGTTGTTTCTCTGGACTAATTTTGATATTGCTATCTTGTGCGAACGAGTCCGCAAAATGGTCAGCTGCTTGCTTTCTTGTTAAGATTTTTCCATCTTTATGTAGCGCAATTTTTGAGTTTCTCCCTGTGCCCTCGTCATTAAGCTGTTTTATTAGCTTCCACAATTTCCTTGTGTCTCTTTCAAAGTTCAGAGACTCCGTTTTCTCCTGCCAGCTTTTCCGTCTAGCCTGCAGCTTGGCCCTTTGAAATTTGGCTTTTGCATGCTGGAATTTATTGTGGTGCTCTTGGCTGGGTGTGGCCTCTGCTTGCTTTCTACACACTTCAACATCATTACGCAACTGTTCCAGTTCACTACTCCAGTAGGGTTTATATTGTTTACGGGCTCCTCTTGGTACTGTTTCTCGCGCTGCCTGTAGTATGCATTTCCCAAACTCTTCAACTACTTTATTTATGTCTTTCTCAGTGTTCAGGTTTCTAACCAGTATGCTGGTGCGATGCTTGTACATTGCCCAGTCTGCTTTCTTGTAGTTCCACCTCGAGAGGGTGCTACTTTCACTTACAAGCTCATTTTCTACGGTTAGAAAGACTGGCCGATGGTCACTGCCACCAAGTTGTTTCCGAACAATTCGTGTAATGTTCCACTCCAGGTCTGGTGAATGAAAAGCCAGGTCAGGTGTAGTTGTAGAGTGCCATGATCTTGAGTAGAAAGTATGTGGGTCGGACGGCTTGTTAATCAACATGAATCTATTCTCATCCTGCCAGTCTTCCAGTCTCTCTCCTCTCTGGTCCATGTGATCATAGCCCCAGCTCTGCGAGTGACTGTTGAAATCGCCACACACAATCATTTTTTCTTTTAGTGGTAGTGTGTCCAGTGCCTGTGGGCGGTGACTTGGAGAGTAGTAATTGATCAGATGTAGATCTGTATTACCTGTCTTAAGTTTAAGTGTCTGATACTCAGCCCCTTCCATGTAGACTTTGATTTGGGAAGCCATGATGTTATTTCTTACAAGGGTCAGTATCCCACCTTTTCGCCTGTCCTTTCGGTAAGATCGGTAACACTGGTAGCCTCTGATTTTGAAGGCTATATTTTCATTGAGGTGAGTTTCTTGCAAGCAACATATGCTTACTTTTTCTTGGTCCAAGATTTTTTCTAATTCTATTTTTTTGTTGCTGACTCCCTCCGCATTCCAGTGCATTATTTTAAGTCTTCGTTTAGTATGGCCAGTCGTCCTATTCTCATGTCCCCTGGCTCCACAGGACATCTGAGAAGGACCTCCAGTAGTTGGGGTTGGACCCTTTCGAGACATAGGGCCCTGGCACTGCACCTGCCTGGGGGTCCAAAGCAGGGCGAGCACCGATAACAATTAGCAGTAGTCGACATATTCCATTTTGCGTGATTGCGTGGCATCCTGATTTCTGTGGTGCGCCTCTTGGCTGGTGCCTCCATCTTCAGCACCTTTCTTTGCTAGAGCAGACTGTGGTCTCACTCGAGTGTAGATGTGTACGCGCGCACACGCCTGTCTGCGTATGCATGTACGTGCATACACATCTAGAGCATACTGGTTATTTTCCGGCACCAGAGACTCGCCGTCGCCCCTTCTCCTGTTAGTTTAAACGGGCCCGCCATGTGAAGGCCAGGAGTTGGACTTTTGCTGAATAGGTTATGTATTCACGAGCCATTGAGGTATTTGAGCAATGTTGGGCGCTCACCCCAACACCGCGCCTCGGCTACATACAGCAACATTTGGAACCCGCTTGTTCTCTAACTAAATGTTTGTATATTGTGTGTGTGTTTGCTGTATTAACTGTTCATGTCCTTTTATTGCCTGTATGCATGTCTGATAGAAAGTTGGCAGTCTTCCCTGGTAGTGTGCAGTTGCATTGTTAAGAGGTATGAGATGTTTGATGTTGTGGCCAATGTAGTATAGTGCTAGTCTGTTCTGTTCTGGGTGTCTGATGATTTTACCTATGTGACTTATTCTAAGTGACAGTATTTTTGTCTGGATGTCCTGTAGTGCAATCCCCCTTGTTTCCTGTCTTGTATGAGAGTTTTGTGTTGAATGCTGTGTATTGTGTTGGTGAAGATGAAGCGTCTGATTTGTTTGTTTATGTTTGTGACGGTCTGTTTGGGAGGGTCCAGTACTGTCGCTAAATATATCATTTTGGGTAATATGTATGTGTTGACTATTGTGCTTCTACCAAATATTGTGGATGTCTTGTACCTATACCTGTGTAACATGTCTGTGATCTGTTCGGTCAGTGCGTGCCATGTCTGTCTGTATGTTTCTGTGGGATCACATGGAAATGTGATCCCATACAGCTTCATGGTGTCTATGTGTTTCAGATCTGGAGGGAAATCAGCCTTTTGTTTCCACTTTCCCAGACCCATTATCTGTGATTTCTGTACTTTAATTTTGGCTCCACTGCCTTTTCCAAAATGGTTAAAGGTGTGGAGTATATTCCTTATTGATGTGTTGCTGGTGGGAACGAAGGCAGTGTCATCTGCATAGGCGATGAGCTTCTGCTCTCCTATCCCATGCAGGAAGGTTCCTTTAATACTAGTGTCTTGCCTTATCTTCTCTAATAAAGGTTCTAGGGTGAGCACATACAGGAGTGGTGATAAGAGACATGCCTGTCTTACAGATCTCGTGAACCTGAAGCTAGCTGTCAATGAATGGTTCACCAACACTCTGCTCTCAGGATTTTTATACAAGATCTGTATCCACTGCCTGTAGTATTCTCCGATGTTACAAAATTCTAGTGTCCTATGCAGGTATGTGTGGGAAATTCTGTCTTGTGGGAGCACGTGTACACCTCGGAGGAGCAAATGGATCACCATAGTCTGGTAAGAATGAGACAGCGAGGTGTGACGAGGGGATCTGGCCGACGCTCGACGCTCAGAGGAAAGGTGAGACGGACATATAATCAGATTGCTACTGGAACTATTAGTGTTGGAACTCTTCGCTGGCTGCTGAGGATGGGGACGGAGCGCTTATGGGAATGTCCCGAATGTTGTGATGTCGGTTCCTAAATCAATCAATCAATCAATCAATCAATCAATCAATTCTGTCGAAAGCCTTCTCTTGATCCAAGGATAAGATGGAGGATGGACAGTCTTTCCCATGTGTGTAGTTGATTATGTCTCTAATGAGGTGTGTGTGGTTGTGTATATTTCTGTCTTTGACACTGAATAATCCACGTGTCGGAAGTTTGGAGAATGGCTGTCCCTGACCTACGTTATGTTTCGCCAAACTGAAACACGAATTTCTTAATCCTAGCCGTGTCACTAATTCTGCTGCTTCAAAGTCTGTTTTGATGTTAGTTTCATGCAATAAAAGAAAATCTGGCTTGTGTTTGT
The DNA here is from genome assembly GCA_014155875.1 of Cepaea nemoralis. Taxonomy (NCBI): domain Eukaryota; kingdom Metazoa; phylum Mollusca; class Gastropoda; order Stylommatophora; family Helicidae; genus Cepaea; species Cepaea nemoralis. The sequence continues at coordinate 21,142 of JACEFZ010011506.1, forward strand.
GTATGAGTGTGACTATGTGTTTTAATTTCATTCTCATACCACGGATATTTAAGCTAATCTATATATATAAAACACAATGTATGTATTTCCGTCCGTTCTTTATGCGTTCGCAAACGGTCCATCCGATTGAGATGAAATTTTCTACACGTTTTCCTCTCATTCCTGTGCAACTTTCTGTCATAGTTTTTTAGTTTTTTTTTTCGGCTACTTACTTACTAAAATGTAATATTTCATTTTTCATTATATATTTCTATATAGCAAGGGGACTTAACTCTAGAAACGTTATTTCAAGGGGCATAACTTTTAATAACATTTCTATATACTTTATAGTCATATTGTTGCATCGCTTTCAAAGATTTATAAACTCTTTGTCTGTAGTTATTTTTGGGCATTATGAGTTATAATAAATAATGATATAATCTTTAAGGCATTTTCAAAGTTTTCATAAAAATAATGCATAATGCATAACATTGTAACTCATCATTTTATGCTTAAAGAAGTTATCTACAGTCATGTAGGTGATTAAAAACAGTTTTCATTAAAAAATAATGGATGGTGTGTGGAAGAATATTCTTTTAAGTTACTGTGTGAATTTAATGAGACGCTCCCCGCCAGGAGCTGAGCGAAGCCACGCCGGGTCAGATAGATAGACAGACTGATAGTCGGGAACGGGAGCTTATATGACTACTTATATGAATTAAATTAGATGCTCCCCACCAGGGACTGGATGAAGCCGGGCCGGCTCAGATAGACAGACAGACAGACAGACAGACAGACAGACAGATAGATAGTCAGGAACTGGAGCTTATGTAACAGCGCACAGCTAAATAGGACTAACGAGTTCTTTGTTTGAGTATAAATAGAGAGTTATTTCATCTTGATGACAACTTCATACAACATGGCGTCTTCTCAGTTCCAGGCCCAGATGTTGACTGGTTCCTAACAACAAACTACGTCACGACTTGAGCATCCTTCTTCCCATTCCACCCTGACGCTCAAACGTGCTGTAGTTTTGCCCACCCCATATACACATACTGCTACATCTTCCTATGTTTTCGAAAGACTTTTTCTCTTAAAAAGTCTTTACTCCCAATCCCCTTACTCTATTCCCTATTCCCCCTCTTTCCTTACCTCCCACAACTCCTCTAACCTTCCCCAAACCAACTTTATTTTAAGTAAAACAATCTATTCGTAACTCTTTCCCCTGCCATATAGTAAACCACTATACATTTCTCGTTCGTTTTTGGCTCTTCACGGTTCCACTACAAAATATATATCATAAGAACAGCTCGTATAATCGTTATCATACACTTGACATTATGAAATTCCTCACTCTTTCACAACACAGAAAACAATGTAGTTAGAAAAAGTAAAGAAGGGGTGCGCACCCAGTGAAAAGTATAAAGAACGAATAGTCAACACAATCACATTTACATAAAGGAATGGATAGTCAACACAATCACATTTACCTCTCTTGCCAACAAAAAAATTTTGTAAACAATTTTTTAAAAATACATCTTATGAAATACATCTTTGTTCCCTATAAATCAAGTTGATATAAGTTTTCTCAACATTTATATATTCAACATTTATATTGCCATCCACAATTTATATTTCCGTTATCTCATCGTTGACCACGAACCAACGTTCATATTCCATGAACATTTTTAATTTAATTAACGCTGATTTTTCACAGCTCCTATATCTTGCCCCCCTCACATCCCATGATCTGCTTCCTTGTCCACCTATATATATACCCCAGCTTATATGCTGCCATTCACAGTCATATACCCAACCTTATATCTTCATATAATGCAGCTCCTATATTACTTTCTCACAGCCATCCCCGACCTATGTTTCTAATACTTCATATCCATAAGAACCTTTTCATGCCGATTATCACAGCCACATAATATTCACAAAGAGAATGTATGTGTCTCTCTATTAGCCCCTTAGTAGTTTTATTAACTCTTTTCTGAACGAAGGGTCTTAAATAAAGCCCCATGTATTTTCTCTATTCTAGCCAACACCATAACTATTTGAAAATTAAACTTATCTAATTAAATTTGTAACATATTTGCTAACAAAGTAACCTAATACACAAAACAACTTATTTAAATTATGAGTTAAGCGAAATAAAATCAGAGCAGGACATCATACCCCCCAAATAGTTTTTTACACAAATTTATGTTTCCCCTCATATTAACTAAAGATATCAACTCATTCAAAGAAAAACACATTTAAAAAAAATATAACATGCATCTTATCAAATCATAAGAAAATATTCTATTACTACCTATCACTACTGGTCTCTTTTACGGACCAATAGTTTGTACGCAAAAGTCTAAGAACACCACAATCCTATTCTACAATCAAAAAATAACAATCATTTTACAGGACCAAACCAAGCAAAAAAAAAACATATTATATATGAGGCATTAAAACTCAGGCTCAATAAAACAACTGTCTTCTCGCTAAAGAGAAGGTTTTCAAAAAAAAATAATTCACTTAGAATTAACTACGTAAAGTGACCAAACAACATTGGCTTTCTATACGAACCAATGACCCAAGTCATGCCTATTTTGTTATAAAACAAAACAACTCAATGCCAAGCATTAATGCCAAAATACGTATATACATATCCCTACAGACTATTCTCATAACTTAGAACAATATCTGTTCTCTCAATAAAAGTCACTAATCAATAAATGACCGTACTTTTTCTAGAAGTCAATCATTGATTCTCTCCCCTCACAATTTTCTATCTTTTTCCAGCCTAACTCCTAACACATCACACTATCTGGAATATCATCTTAAGCAAGCACTGTAATTACAGGTCAACTCATTTTATCTATTACTAATGTGGCGATTATCCCAATGTCATCTCAATGTACCAGCCGTCATCTATCTACTAATTAACCTGTGACTCGGCACACCAATTGTTTCCCTTAGATTTGTACCAAACATCACTACAACTTCTCAATCATTACCGTTAACCACGGTATTTCTAGCACCAATAAAAAACTTGTCTATTTACTATAGAGTACATCTACCTGCTGTACCATTAACTACTTAACTATCTACGAAAACTCAAGAAGTTGAAACATAAAATCAACCAGCAATTCCATCACAGAGAGAAAAAAATATATGCCTCACTCGAACCTACATCTATATTAGCTATCTCAATGCTTAATTATTCCTCAAGACCATTTATGAAAAATATCCATAGAAGCCTTTTCCATTTCCACCGTTTCATATACTTCCTCAAGTATCTCTTTCCTTTTTACATCATGAAACTTATATCTTGCTATCTGCAGTATTTTCTAATCATTTACTTCTTACGTTTCCACTTCTTCAATAACTCCAAGTTTCTTTGAATAAGTGCTATCTCCACATCAATATCTTCTTCTTCGTATAACTTATTAGTTTCTTCCATACTACTATTTGATTCTGACTTTTCATCCATTTCCTCTTCTTCACCTGTATGTCTCTCGCTAGCAGCCGCTAATCTCTTCCGTTCAATATCCCATCTAATTTGTCTATCATTATTTCTTAAGGACCTTTCTAGCAGAGGCATATCTTCACCGCTTGTTGAATAATCTCTAATTCTTCTCTGTCTTTTTACTTCTCTTTCTCTTTGTTTATCCATTCTTCTTTTCGTTGCTTGTCTAGTATTCTTAAATGGAGCACCTGTTTCCTCTTCCATAGATTCTATACTATCATAATGACTCTCATTCACATTTTCTTCCTCTACCGTTTTCGGTATTGTCTGTTCTTGAGTACCATCGTAAACTGGAGTTGTTATTAACTGATTTTGTGCTGGATCTTTTCCAAAACCTGGGATTATTGTAGCTCCCCTGACGACTTGTTCATCTAAGTATCCAGTGTCTGAATAATAATTATTATTATAATTATTATTTCCCCTCTCATCCTCATCTCTTCTTAAGTGTTCCACGTGTGCCCTTGCCACATGTCCCGTGACCTGGTTCTTGATACTATACGATACTTTTCCTAGCTTTTCCAAAACGTAATAACCTGGAACCCAACGAGCATCAAACTTAGAGTTCCTTCTATGCTTCTTATAATAAACTCTATCACCTACTTTAAACTCCTGTAATTTTGTATTCACGTTTTTGTACTTTTTCTGTCTTTCTCTAGCTTTAATTATATTATTCTTTAGTCTTACGTGTGCTTTATGCATTTCCTGTATAATAGTCTCTTGAAAGTCTTCCCCCATATATTTCCGTCTTGGTTTTAACAGATTATCTATAGGTAGTACTGGTTCTCTCCCGTGTATTAAATAGAATGGTGAAAACCCCGTGCTCTCATTTTGATTTGTGCGTATAGCGCTAAGCGCTGGTCCCAGGAACAAATCCCAATCTTTTTCATGTTCATCGATGATCTTTGCTATAATATTATATAATGTCCTATGTTGACGTTCGTTCTTAGCATTTGAAGAAGGTCTATAGTACGAGGTCTTTATATGGTTTATATTCAAATCTTTTAATAACTTTTCGAATTTTTTATTTACAAATTCCCTACCATTATCCGTAAGTATACTTTGTGGGCAACTAAATCTTGGTACGAACTCTTGTAAAAAAAAATATTAATGACAGTATCTGCGCTCTTATCTGGGATTGCATAAACTTCCGGCCAAAGACTGTAGACGTCTACTATATGAATTAAATACACGTTTCCTGACAATGTTCTAGGGTGAGGACCCGATATATCTAAACTAATTTTTTGCATAGGAAACTGAGGAATATCTGTATCTTGTAAGGGACACTTAATTGTTTTCATATTCCTTAATCTGCATCTTTCACACGTATCTACATATTTACAAGCAGATTTAAATAAGTTCGGCCAATAATATTTACTCGTAAGTGCTTTCACCAATTTATCACGACCGAGATGACCATTCTCATCATGATATGCTTTTAAAACTTCATTTTCCAAATGTTTTGGAATATATTTTCTTAGCTGTTCGTTCCTTTCACTCATATAATATAACTGTTCGTCGTCTTGCAAAACTAAATAATTCTTCTTATATTTATTCTCCTCCGTTTCTTTTAATTTCTGTTTTATTTGTAAGACTTTTGGATCTAATTCTTGTTCTTCTTTCATATTAAATTGTGCTAAATGTGGGTCTTCTGCTCTAGGTTCAGACTCTTGATCCGATGGTAAACTCTCAAACTCTTCTCTATTTATTATGGCAGAATCTAATATATTTACTTGCCAGTTTCGGTCGTCGATCTCTGGTTCACCTTCATCTTCTGTGTCTCCTGATGACTGTGGATACGGGATCCTAGACAATAAATCAGCCCATGTGTTAATCCTACCTGGTATGTATTCAATTTTAGTATTGTATCCCTGTAGATTCAATGCCCACGTCTGTATTTTCCTGTTCTGCACTGGAGCTTCTAACAAAGATTTTAAAGGCATATGGTCAGTTCTAATAACAAAATTTGCGTTATGTAAATAGTAGTTAAGTTTCTGTAGAGCATAATGAATAGCATACGCCTCTTTCTCAATAGTCTTTTGAGACCTGCTAAGTTTATGAGACAAGAAATAAATTGGTCTTTCATTTTTAACTCCTGGTATTCCAGATTCTTTTCCTTCATATGGTTGAACCAAACACGCTCCTATAGCATTGTCCGAAGCATCTGTATATAGTATTAACTGTTTATTCAAGTCTGGATGCGTCAATAGTGGTACCACTGTTAAACTGTTTTTTAAAAACTCGAACGCTTTTTGACACTCATCATCCCACTTAAATCTAGCGTATTTGCCCGTTAAATTAGTAATAGGTTCTGCTATTTTTGAAAACCCTGGGATAAAGCGCCTATAATACCCACAGGTTCCAATAAAAGCACGCACTTCTTTTACGTTAGTTGGAGGAGGTAACTCTTTAATAACCTTTATCTTGTCTTGGTCTGGTTTAATTCCGTCTCTATTAATAATATACCCTAAATATTGTGTTTCTGTTTTTAAAAACTGGCATTTACTAAGCTTCAACTTAACATCATGTATTCTCAATCTGTCGAATACTAATCTGACATGTTTTAAGTGATCATCCACATCCCCTGCTGTATAGATAAGAATGTCGTCTATGTATGCTAATGCAAACTTTTGCATACCCTCTAATACCTCATTTATTAACAGCATGTAGTGAGACGGGGCTGTTCGAACCCCGAATGGCATTCGTAAGAATTCGTAAGAACCCATATGAGTACAAAAAGCACTCTTCTTTTGAGCGTCTTCCGACATCGGGATACACCAGAATCCTGATCTTGCGTCTAGCGTCGTGAAGAATGTAGATCCATTAAGTAGCCCCAAAATATCATCAATCACCGGCAGTGGATAAGCTACATTCTTAGTGATTTTGTTCAACGCCCGATAGTCACAGCAGAACCGATTTGAACCATCAGATTTGGTCACAATTACTATCGGAGATGACCATTCTGACTTCGATCTTGTTATTATCCCTGCTTTCAACATATCTTCTATTGCCTTTTCAACAACTTCCCTATTTCTTAATGGAGTTCTATATGGTTTTAAACTAATTGGTGGATGGTCTCCCGTATCTATTTCCATTGTAACTGTTTTTGTCCTACCCAATTCTAAATCATTAATTGCAAATACATCCTGATTTTCTTTTATAAGTTGTTCTAATACTTTCTTATTTTCTGGTGGAGCTTTTAACTGTGCCAACAATTCTTGTTCCCTTGTCATTTTGTCTAGTGAATGTATTTGGGCTGTATTTCTTCTGAATGGATGGATCAATTCATCCATTTGTACGTTCCCTCTTCTTCCGCGTCCGCGTCTGTTATTAACTCTTTCACTAGAAGTTTCTGAATAATTTGTTCCCGACATTTCTACTCTATCCTTTGCCAATATGTCACTAATGTTATGTTCTAGTTTGGCTATTACACATCCTCTGTATAATTTGATTTCTCTAACTGTGTTGTTAATAATCATTACTGGAAAGGTTAAGCGTTTATCTAACGATATTATTCCATCCGGGACCTCAAGACCAGGCTCATCAATTACTTTCTTTTGCAATTCAGTGATTCTAACTGTGTGTCCTGCCACATAATATGGGTTTCTCTTTATCTTCGCTTGTATCAAATTAACCGACTGTGGTTTTAACGTCGTGGACATTTTAATTCTAACTAGTGCCGATATATGCATGTCTTCTTCCATATCTACATACACGTCCTTGAATTTTAATTTGTGTAAATCAAAGAGAAGTCTTACTCCGTTTTTTATTAAAAAATCTCTTCCTATAAGCATGTTTCTATTTAAATCTTTCACTACCTGAAAAAGATGTCTTACGTTGATCCCCCTAATTTAAAATTGATCATTGTCTGTCCAATTACTTGTAAAGTCTCATTTTCTCTTCATCTGATGCAGACACCAAATACGCATATTTCTCTATGGAAGTTATCCATTTCTTAAAATCTCTGGCCTGTCCACTAAACTTAACAATTTCAGTTGCCATTCCCTGTTGTTTTATAACCGTATGAAGTCTACCTACCGCTGTTCCTACCCCCGTCAAAACTTGTGCCAATGAATCCTGTTCTGTCATGCTGAAATATTTATGTATGCACCAATAAATCAAATTCACATTCGTAACCAGCTAAATTAACAATATGATCGTATTTACTTTACACCACAGAAATGTTCAAGTAGTCAATTGTACGTAAAATAACATTTAAAGTTCACCAATTACCCTAATTTGCCCCCGATCCAAGAAAGACGGATTCCTCTACGTTCGTTGTCAGGTAGAATTCAAACGCCAGGAGTCTGTGTAAGTTGAAATGTTCCTCCAATCGATCACGTACTACAGGTAGTTAGGGATTTTCTTCCTCTCAACGTCTCAGTAACTTCAACCCCTGGTTGGGTCCCTACCAGACTTGCACATCTAAGCGACGTCTTGAGTATCGGTGTAATTCAGGAAAGCGATAATTTCAGTAGGTCGGCAGCCCAGTCTGCCTCTCCCACTTCCGAGAGTTCTTTAGCGGTATCGCTGCTGTTAATGAGCTTTCCATTCTTCTTATTCTTCAAAAATTCTCAAGGTCAGGATTCTGCGGCTTTTAGTTCGCTCCAGGCAATCTATCTTAACGAGAAATAGACAACTGCTCTGTTAGTAAAATGTTTCTACTTGATTCGACTTGCCTTGAAGGTCTCTTTTTCCTGAGCCTCTTATTTCAAACGATCCAGAAAAAACGTGCTGGTCTTTCTCAATCTTTTGTTCAGCGAGATGATCACCACTGTACAGCAACTCACTCTGGCAAGCCGGCTTTCATAACTCAGGTGACAACGACTGCCTATACATCTAGGATTCTTGATAGCAACGAGGACTCTGAAAAATAATCACAGACAACCACCCCTAGCCGGGCTTTTGGCTGCTGTAATTCTCACAGACAACTTAGTGGCCATTTTTCAATTTCGCTTTTTCGTTCAACATAAGTATAGAACCGTGCCGTAATCCTGTCTCTGGGTGTTTGATGTAAGCAGAACGAGATCTTCAAAACTTTGACTTTAGTTCGATGTTCGACCTGGACAGCATATTGTGATTCTGCGACACTCCAAGTTCGTATCCTGGTTACGGCACCAAATTCAGTCCTTTGTAACAGCGCACAGCTAAATAGGACTAACGAGTTCTTTGTTTGAGTATAAATAGAGATTTATTTCATCTTGATGACAACTTCATACAACTTGGCGTCTTCTCAGTTCCAGGCCCAGATGTTGACTGGTTCCTAACAACAAACTACGTCACGACTTGAGCATCCTTCTTCCCATTCCACCCTGATGCTCAAGCGTGCTGTAGTTTTGCCCACCCCATATACACATACTGCTACACTTATATGACTACGTATATGAATTAAATGAGATGCTCCCCACCAGGGACTGGGTGAAGCCGGGCCGGGTCAGACAGACAGACAGACAGATAGTCGGGAATGGGAGCTTATATGACTACGTATATGAATTAAATGAGATGCTCCCCACCAGGGACTGGGTGAAGCCGGCCCGGGTCAGACAGACAGATAGTCGGGAACGGGAGCTTATCTTGCAGAGTGACGAGACTCGACAGCAACGGAAGATATTAAGACAAACCACCGATGTCTGTAAATGTCAGTTTAATTGAAGAAGTTGCTATAATATAAACATGTAGACAGCAGTTATAAAAGCATGTTGTTGGTTCGGCGGCTCAGTTGTAACTGAAACCTTGTTTACCCCCTACGTCAGCACGTGAGCGTCCCTAACTACAGTGCTCATTCGTGCATCAGCTATATTTCTCTCTTTCCCCTTGCACAGCGTGCGTGCCATCTAACTAAACCCCGTATAACAGCCTACACTGTTATATTACCTTCCTACCCTGACAAGACTTTTCCCCGAAAAGTTTTAATTCCACAACTCAATTACCCCCAAATCCATGACCCTAGACACTCAACCCAATAATCCCAGAAAAATTAAAGTCACTTCTTCTTCGTTTCTATAAACTATAAGCAATCCGCTTACATATCTTGTACCTAATAAACTTAATCTATCTCCATTCCCAACTACAAAATTCATATACCTCTACTCTAACCTGGAACTCTTAATTATCTTATAGCCAGCCGCCACGACCCATACTCTATACTTCTTCTTCGTTCACCATCAATGCTACTTCTTCTTCTCAATTGCATGGTCACAAGCTATTCGCGTAAACCTTTTTAATTTTACTTCTCATTCATAACAATATCTGATCTTGACCATAAAAATTCAAAACGCATACTCTTCTGAAAATACTTCATACTCCCTATATTCATCACCAACAGGTCTACGCCAACAACCATTACCTCAGCGTTACCAATTTTCCACATTCAACCAACCTGAAGTCACTCGCACTAACACACGATAGGAAGACAAAGAATCGGTGGCCACCGGAGAATCAAAGAACAAGAACTCTTCCTCACAAAACTATACTCACATTTACCCCACCATGTCGCCCTGAGACTTTACGCAGTAAAGTCTAAAACAAACACATATCTCTCACAATTCAATTATATCACTTATTATGAGAAGACTTCTCCTAATTTCATATTATATCTCCGAATCTCACTTAATTCATACAGTTTACGCTGATATCCCCAGCATTAAACACCAAAAATATTATCCACCCTGAACGTTACCACAAAACACATCCCGAGGACACAAATCAAAAGGTCCATTATCCTACCACTCAAAACCTCCTCCAACATTATAAACTTAATCTCCGACATCGCTTCAGCATGTCAGGAATACACTTCATACCACTTAACCTCTTTGCAATCAACTTTATTCTTTACCAGTCCATATATCACGGACCCTCCCCTTTTCCCGCAAAAGCTCATGGCATTCCATCTTCGTTCGCTGCAACCACAGCACTTCACATTGATTTTGACAATGTTCATTTAGTATGAACATACTTACTTCCCCTTAGAATTCCTCCCAACTATTGTACTGATGTCCATTGATATCCACAGTATATGATTACTCTTCGGAGTAAAACATGGCATTCAATCTATGTTTTACTATTTACTCATTAACGCTGACTGGCGCAGCACCTATTATAATCCCCCACATTCATGTATTTCTATTAACTCACAGTGAGCAACTGGTAACAACTTAAAAATTGAACAATGCAAAACGATTGAACATCATAATTTATAACAAAACATTTTCTCCCATCTTATGGATTTGCCTACTTAATCCACCCCTCATGGCTCTCAGTCCACGTTTATTCCAATCGTTGCTGACAACCGCAGCCATTTCTAATGCCAACTATATCTCTCCATGGCTCTCAATCCATGTGTTTCTCTCTACCCCATGAAGATCATTTCTTCAAGTTGCCTCACTTTTTCTGAACGTAACTCTGCATCCAAAACTCCCATGGACCCATTAACAAGTCTCTTTATTATGGACCTGTTCAATATTCTAACTCCCCACAACTGAACGCCAAACGAAAAACTATTTTAAACATAGTCAGGGCAACTCAAGAAGTAACATCATTATAAGTTTTGCAAATGAAAATTAATAAACAAGGTAATATGCAACCTAAATAAAATCACAATTCATAAATAATCACAACAAATCAAAATAACACAATGTCACCCCCCTTTGTTTTCACAATGTTTTCATATATCCCCACATTTTTCAAAATAAATATACATAATGAAATTCAAATAAAATCAACTACTTATTGTAACTAAACAACATTGGTCTCTTGTACGGATCAATGTAATATATATCTATTCACTACCAATAACACAAGTCATGCCTATTCCACTATTCTAAAACCAGTTTAACATTTATATGCACTGTAAACTACAATTATTGTTTTATACCAATTATTATAAAAGTCTTAACATAATCAGCTATATGTTCAATACCAATTATTATAAAAGTCTTAACATAATCAGCTATATGTTCAACCCTCATTAAATCAACAACAATTTCATCTTCTGCCATCTGCAGAGTCTTTCTTATCAATCTGTTTGCCATATCTCCACTTCTTCAACTTTACAAGTCAAACCATTGATTATCTCCCTTCATAATATTCCATCTCTTACAAAACTAAACCACAGCGACATCGCTGCATTTGAAATACGATGCAAGCAACTACTGTTAACTACAGCTCAAATTGCTCCATTTACTAACTAGTGTGGCTATCTCAGCACACCACAACTCATCTACTCACCAAGGAAAACTGCAATTCGGTACACTTATTTTCTAATCTAGTTGTTTCCCCTGAATTTGATTTGTACCAACAACTAATTCTACTTTTAAGTCTCTCGTCTACCCGACGCAACCAACGTTTTATTCTCCAGCATCACTAATTTCCAACATCTTACCACAACAACTCTAAGCTACACTCAACTCCCTCCTAGCTTCATCCTCACACCGCGATGGCAGTCACGCCACTCACATTTATCGCACCACATACGGCTAACGACCATCTCCCTCTAGACAATCTGACTCCGTATTGTCTATCTTCTTTACAGACACACAGCTCTTCTCAACAATTCTCACTCCGACGAGACATACTAATCACATCTTCGCTATATTCTCTCATTTCTCTGCATCATGCAATCTCATTCCAACATAATTCCGCCAAACGACACCAGATCTGTTTCCTAAAACGACAAACGGAACTTTAATTCTTCTTCTTCTTCGTTCATCCGGAGTTTTTTTTTCGGATGTGATTGCGTTGTGCCTGTTTACAGCAGAGCTGCGTTCTTGCGCCGTTAGGCCGACACATCCGACTTCTGCGGGCATTTGTTGACCGGGTTAACCTTCCCGGGGGTTTCTTAGGACGTTTGACTCTCACTGTTGTGGTGTTATCCCCCATCCCAGCTGGTCCATATAGAACAGCCAAAGATCCTGGTCAGCCCTCAAGGGAAGGCAGGGGCAGACCATGGGCATTCCCCGCCATCCAAGGAAGCTTCCATACTTGCAGAGCCATACATAGCGCTCTGGTACTGGGCTCACCCATAGGAATCGTCACGTCCTGCACATGGCTGCTTAGCCTCACTTCCGTATATTGGGCCTTCCGTTCACCATAGGCTGTTCTTCCGGAAACCAGAAGTATGCAGTCTGCAGATGACATCCACACAGTGAGCTTTCGATTCGGACTTTCCATGTAATGGATTTGCTATCCAAGCAATATTCCATTTCGTGCCACTAGGACACTTTTCCACCTTTTATGAAGTCCACACAGTGGGCTTTTGATTAGGACTTTCCACGTAATGGATTTGCTATCCAAGCAATATTCCATTTCGTGCCACTAGAACACTTTTCCACCTTTTATGAAGCCCACACAGCAAGCTTTCGATTTGGACTTTCCACATAATGGATTTGCTATCCAAGCAATATTCCATTTCATGCCTCTGGGTCTTCATGCCTCTGGGTCTTCATGCACCTTTAAATGTCAACCTGTATGCAGTTAAAGTAAGCTGCGGTCAACTTGAGCTTGTTGATATCTCCATAGAGCTTGTCCTCAAATGAAGCAGGTGTGGGCCAAAATATCTTTCTCTGTTCTGCATACGTTGGGCAATCCTGCAGCAAATGTTTTGCTGTCATTTTTCCAGTTCTACAATTACATTCATCGGTATCTCCTATCTTTAGTTTATTGAACAAGTGGTATTTCAGCCTGTTATGTCCTGTGCGGAGTCTGAAGATTGCTACTTGTTCTCTTCGGTCGAGTTTGTAATATGCATCATCCTTCTGATGGCCTGGATGCTCTGATTCCCATTTGGTTCTATAAGTGCTTTTTATCAACCTCTTTGCCTCATTATAGGTTATGTCTATGTCAGGCTGTGGTAGTCGTCCGCCCTCTTTTGCCAGTCTGTCAGCCTCTTCGTTTCCAGGTATACTGCAATGTGATGGGATCCACTGTATTACAACTTTTTTGGATTTCTGGCATAGACCATGGAGTGCTGCTCTTAGGTCAGTTAGTTCTGTGCTGTTATTGCTCTTCAGTATTGAGACAGCTGACTTTGCATCTGTGAAGATAGCTATTTGCTTCTCTTTATTTTCCTCCATCAGGAGCATTTCTGCTGCAGTTTTCAAAGCCTCTACCTCCGCTTTGAAGTTACTTGAAAATTTTCCAGTTGCCATTGAATGTGTTTTTTTCACTCCATTTTTTAAATTTAGGAGAATTCCTCCTCCTCCATTCTCTATTGAATTTTTGGCTGATCCATCTGTATATGCATGGGTCCAATTCCTGCTTGGGTAATGTTCTTTTATGTAGTTTAGGGTTATTTCTCTTCTTTCGGTTTCATGCTGAGTGTTCTTTTTCTCAATACCAGGAATGTTTTCTATCATCTCAGGCAGTTGCTGCTGTCTCCAAGCTGGGAACTTGTGTGCATTGTGTATGGGCTTGACTGTTGATATGTTAAGTATAGGATCTGCCCTAATCCTTCGTTTTGCAGTTTCTACAAAGTTGCTATGCTTCAGTCTTCCCTTTCCAAAACCATTAAATCTGTTGTACAAAGGGTGGTCTGTCAATCTTCTAAATTTTTCTGCTTGTTGCTGGGCTCTGCTATCTCTTCTATCCTGCATTGGTTGTAAACAAGTGATCTTTTCTAGTTCATTAATAGGCGTTGTCTTCAGGCTTCCAGTTATGATTCGCATTCCTTGGTTTTGGACTCTACTTATTTTGTTAAAGTTTGACTTAGCTGCTGTTGCCCAAGCTGCAATGCCATATTCCAGTACTGGCCTCACCCGTCCAGTATATAACTTCTTCCCCTCTGCTGTGTGTCCACCGTGACGAGGTAGAGGGGCTTGTGCGTCCCAATGACCCCAAGAGCTATGCCGACGGTAGCACAGCTACTGGTAGGGCCACCCATGTCGGACAGGTCAAGGGAGAGGGACCAGACGAAGAGACACACAAACCTGCTGCCTTGTAGGTAGACTGGGGACAGTCAAAGGCTAGGGAAAGCACCCCAAATACATGCTTGTCGAAATCGGATGTACTGAGCCACAGGCTTGACAAAGCAGTGCAACGTGAAACCTGCTGCCTTGTAGGTAGACTGGGGACAGTCAAAGGCTAGGGAAAGCATCCCGAATAAATGCTTGTCGAAATCGGATGTACTGAGCCACAGGCTTGACAAAGCAGTGCAACGTAACTTAATTCATGATGTCACAAATCAAAATTAATCGATATGGTGCTAATCCCGTGAAGTCCCATCAGGCGGTGATAGTGCCGGGCCCCCTGCCTCGAGGGGGTCCACCCATGACTACTGGTGGTCACCTTCCCCTGTGCTGTGGAGTCAAGGCACAGAGGAGTAGGTTAAGAGCTATTGACCAAATACCCCGGACACTCAACATACTACAGTGGAATGCCGAAGGAGTTTACAAGAAGAAAGACTCCCTAACACAGCGTCTTCATAAAGATAGAATAGATGTGGCATGCATTCAAGAGACACACCTCAACGCCAATCACAAATTCTCAGTCAGAGGATATCAGGCCACACGTTTCGACCGCGAAGGACACAAAGGAGGAGTTCTAATACTTACACGAAATACAATACCTTGCAGCGAAGTATCTGTGATCTCTGACAACCAAACGGAAATTATAGGTGTTGATATAATGATAAAGGACGTGAAAATAAGAATCTACAATCTGTATAGCCCAGCAGATAAGGACCTTACACTCTCAAACATGAAAATAACTGACACAAACTGCATTATTGTCGGAGACTTTAATAGCCGTTCAGAAAGATGGGGATACCCAGATACTGACAAAAGAGGAGATGAATTGGAGGACTGGGAAATAGACTCAAATCTCCATCTACTCAACAAAGCGGATGACACACCGAGCTTCTACTCCAGAAGATGGCTTACCACTTCTACTCCAGACTTAGCTTTCTGCACAGGAGACATCCTCCACAAAATCGATCGCCATGTGCTGGACCAATTAGCAGGTAGTGACCACAGACCAATCAAGCTTGAAATGAATATGGAGTATGTTCCACAGGAGCAAAAGCCCTTGCCCCGCTGGAATTACAAACGAGCAGATTGGGACAGATTTGCCATACTAACAGACAAATATTGTGAAAACATAAATACACGATATGGCAACATAAAGCAAATGGTGGAAAGTCTAAACAGAGCGATAATACAGGCAGCCACTGAGTCCATTCCAAGAGGAGCGAGGAAAAATTACAAACCATACTGGACTGAAGAACTACAAAGTTTGGAGGACAAAGTTGAAGATGCCAGGAAGACAGCAGAGAGAGAACAAACAATTGAAGCAAACATCTCTCTCAAAGCCATCTCAGCAAAATATAAAAGAACAGTAAATCAAACAACAAGAGATTGTTGGAGGGAAAAAACAGAAAACCTGAATTTTGACAGGGATGGAAACAAACTATGGAAACTAGTGAAAGCCATGAACAATGAAGGACCTAGAAACAAACAAATAACAATTAAACAAGGAAATGCCTTGCTTACAGGCAAAAAGCTGCAAATGCACTAATGGAACACTATGCAAATGCAAACCACATTGATATTACAACCGAACAGAAGAAAGCAATCAAAGACAAACAGACTACATCATAGAAATACAGAGACAGCAGCAGAATATATGATGGCAAATCTAACAATGGAAGAAATGGAACAGGCAATGAATACCCTAAAAAAGAAGAAATCACCAGGAAAGGGAAA
>JACEFZ010011507.1:0-35453 GCA_014155875.1 Cepaea nemoralis
GTAAACTAAAGTCAGTTGTCACAATAACAGTGTACAGTTGTCACACAAACATTACAGTTGTCACCTTTAACAGTGTACAGTTGTCACAATAAAAAAGTGTAGGGGTTTAAAAAAAGGGACAATTTAAAAGGTTAATTTCAAAACCCTAAACAGTGTACAGTTGTCACAGCATGAACAATACAGTTTAAAAAAACAGGAAGTTTACACCATAAAAGTTAATTTTAAAAATTACAGTTTCACACAAAAATTTTGTCCAAAAAAATTGTCACAAGAACAATTACAGTTTCACAGATAAAGTTAATTTCAAATAAATTGGGTTTTCACAAAAATTACAGTTCACAAAAAAAATTAATTTCCCAAAAAACATTAATTGTCACAATGAACAGTGTACAGTTGTCACAGCATGAACATATACAGTTGTCACAACTTGAACAGTTAAGTTTCACCCAAAACAGTGTAAGTTTCAAGAAACAGTTAATTCACAAGAAAATTAAGTTTCACACCATAAACAGTGTACAGTTGTCACAGCATGAACAATATACAGTTGTCACAACATGAACAGTGTACAGTTGTCACACCATAAACAGTGTACAGTTGTCACAGTATGAACAATATACAGTTGACACAACATGAACAGTGTACAGTTGTCACAATGAACAGTGTACAGTTGTCACACATAAACAATATACAGTTGTCACACATGAACATTAATTTACAGTATGAACAGTGTACAGTTGTCACACATAAACAGTGTACAGTTGTCACACATGAACAGTGTACAGTTGTCACAGCATGAACAATATAAGTTGTCACATAAACAGTGTACAGTTGTCACAGCATGAACAATATACAGTTGTCACACTGAACAGTGTACAGTTGTCAACATGAACAGTGTACAGTTGTCACAGCATGAACAGTGTACAGTTGTCACAACATGAACAGTGTACAGTTGTCAACATGAACAATATACAGTTGTCACAACATGAACAGTGTACAGTTGTCAACCCCATAAACAGTGTACAGTTGTCACACCGATTAACAGTGTACAGTTGTCACAGTCATGAACAGTGTACAGGTTGTCACAGCATGAACATATACAGTTGTCACAACTTTGAACAGGTGTACAGTTGTCACACATGAAAGTGTTACCGTTGTCACAGCATGAACAGTGTACAGTTGTCACAACATGAACAGTGTACAGTTGTCACAACATGAACAAAGATACAGTGCTCACAACATGAACAGTGTACAGTTGTCACACCCATGAACTGTGGTTACAGTTGTCACAGTATGAAATATACAGTGTCACAGCATGAACAGCTGTCACAGTTGTTCACAGTATGAACAGTGTACAGTTGTCACACCATAAACAGTGTACAGTGTCACAGGCATGAACAATATGACAGTTGTCACAACATGAACAGTGTACAGTTGGTCACACCATAACAGTGTACAGTTGTCACAGTATGAACAAAATACAGTTGTCACAGCATGAACAGTGTCCAGTTGGTCACAGTATGAACAGTGTAGCAGTTGTCACACCATAAACAGTGTACAGTTGTCACAGTCATGAACAATATACAGTTATCACAACATGAACAGTGTACAGTTGTCACACCATAAACAGTGTACAGTTGTCACAGTATGAACAATATACAGTTGTCACAGCATGAACAGTGTACAGTTGTCACAGTATGAACAGTGTACAGTTGTCACACCATAAACAGTGTACAGTTGTCACAGCATGAACAATATACAGTTGTCACAACTATGAACAGTGATACAGTTGTCACACCATAAACAGTGTACAGTTGTCACAGTATGAACAATATACGTTGTCACAGCTATGAACAGTGTACAGTTGTCACAGCATAACAGTGTACAGTTGTCACAGCATGAACAGTGTACAGTTGTCACAGCATGAACAATATACATTTGTCACACGCATAGAACAGTGTACAGTTGTCACAGCATGAACAGTGTACCGTTGCACAGCATGAACAATTATACAGTTGTCACACCGTTAACAGTGTAAAGTTGTCACACCATGAACAAGTATACAGTTGTCACATTATGAACAATATACAGTTGTCACACCATAAACAGTGTACAGTTGTCACAGTATGAACAGTGTACAGTTGTCACAGCATGAATAATATACAGTTGTCACACCATAAACAGTGTACAGTTGTCACAGCATGAACAATATACAGTTGTCACAACATGAACAGTGTACAGTTGTCACACCATAAACAGTGTACAGTTGTCACATCATGAACAATATACAGTTGACACAACATGAACAGTGTACTGTTGTCACACCATAAACAGTGTACAGTTGTCACAGTATGAACAATATACAGTTGTCACAGCATGAACAGTGTACAGTTGTCACAGTATGAACAGTGTACAGTTGTCACACCATAAACAGTGTACAGTTGTCACAACATGAACAATATACAGTTGTCACAGTATGAACAATATAAAGTTGTCACAGTATGAACAGTGTACAGTTGTCACAGCATGAACAATATACAGTTGTCACAACTTGAACAGTGTACAGTTGTCACACCATAAACAGTGTACAGTTGTCACAGTATGAACAGTGTACAGTTGTCACAGCATGAACAATATACAGTTGTCACAGCATGAACAGTGTACTGTTGTCACAGCATGAACAGTGTACAGTTGTCACAGTATGAACAGTGTACAGTTGTCACAGCATGAACAGTGTACAGTTGTCACAGCATGAACAGTGTACAGTTGTCACAGTATGAACAATGTACAGTTGTCACAGCATGAACAATATACAGTTGTCACAGTATGAACAGTGTACAGTTGTCACAGCATGAACAATATACAGTTGTCACAGCATGAACAGTGTACAGTTGTCACAGTGTGAACAGTGTACAGTTGTCACAGTATGAACAGTGTACAGTTGTCACAGTATGAACAGTGTACAGTTGTCACAACATGAACAGTGTACAGATGTCACAGTATGAACAGTGTACAGTTGTCACAGCATGAACAGTGTACAGTTGTCACAACATGAACAGTGTACAGTTGTCACAGCATGAACAGTGTACAGTTGTCACAGCATGAACAGTGTACAGTTGTCACAAGCATGAACAGTGTACAGTTGTCACAACATGAACAGTGTACAGTTGTCACACCATTGAACAGTGTACAGTTGTCACAACATGAACAGTGTACAGTTGTCACAGTATGAACAATATACAGTTGTCACAGTATGAACAGTGTACAGTTGTCACAGCATGAACAGTGTACAGTTGTCACAGCATTAACAATGTACAGTTGTCACACCATAAACAGTGTACAGTTGTCACACCATAAACAGTGTACAGTTGTCACAACATGAACAGTGTACAGTTGTCACAACATGAACAGTGTACAGTTGTCACAACTTGAACAGTGTACAGTTGTCACACCATAAACAGTGTACAGTTGTCACAGTATGAACAATATACAGTTGTCACAGTATGAACAGTGTACAGTTGTCACAGCATGAACAAGTGTACAGTTGTCACAGCATTAACAGTGTACAGTTGTCACACCATAAACAGTGTACAGTTGTCACACCATGAACAGTGTACAGTTGTCACAGTATGAACAGTGTACAGTTGTCACAGCATGAACAATATACAGTTGTCACAACTTGAACAGTGTACAGTTGTCACAACATGAACAGTGTACAGTTGTCACAGCATGAACAGTGTACAGTTGTCACAACATGAACAGTGTACAGTTGTCACAACATGAACAATATACAGTTGTCACAACATGAACAGTGTACAGTTGTCACACCATAAACAGTGTACAGTTGTCACAGTATGAACATATACAGTTGTCACAGCATGAACAGTGTACAGTTGTCACAGTATGAACAGTGTACAGTTGTCACACCATAAACAGTGTACAGTTGTCACAGCATGAACAATATACAGTTGTCACAACATGAACAGTGTACAGTTGTCACACCATAAACAGTGTACAGTTGTCACAGCATGAAACAATATACAGTTGTCACAGCATGAACAGTGTACAGTTGTCACACATGAACAGTGTACAGTTGTCACACCATAAACAGTGTACAGTTGTCACAGCATGAACAATATGCAGTTGTCACAACATGAACAGTGTACTGTTGTCACACCATAAACAGTGTACAGTTGTCACAGTATGAACAATGTACAGTTGTCACAGCATGAACAATATACAGTTGTCACAACATGAACAGTGTACAGTTGTCACAGCATGAACAGTGTACAGTTGTCACAGTATGAACAGTGTACAGTTGTCACAACATGAACAGTGTACAGTTGTCACAACATGAACAGTGTACAGTTGTTACAACATGAACAGTGTACAGTTGTCACAGCATAAACAGTGTACAGTTGTCACATCATGAACAATATGCAGTTGTCACAACATGAACAGTGTACTGTTGTCACACCATAAACAGTGTACAGTTGTCACAGTATGAACAATATACAGTTGTCACAGCATGAACAGTGTACAGTTGTCACAGTATGAACAGTGTACAGTTGTCACACCATAAACAGTGTACAGTTGTCACAACATGAACAATATACAGTTGTCACAGTATGAACAATATACAGTTGTCACAGTATGAACAGTGTACAGTTGTCACAGCATGAACAGTGTACAATTGTCACAACATGAACAGTGTACAGTTGTCACAGCATGAACAGTGTACAGTTGTCACAGCATGAACAATGTACACTTGTCACAGCATGAACAATGTACAGTTGTCACAACCTGAACAGTGTACAGTTGTCACACCATAAACAGTGTACAGTTGTCACAGTATGAACAATTTACAGTTGTCACAATATGAACAGTGTACAGTTGTCACAGCATGAACAGTGTACAGTTGTCACAACTTGAACAGTGTACAGTTGTCACAACATGAACAGTGTACAGTTGTCACAGTGTGAACAGTGTACAGTTGTCACAACATGAACAGTGTACAGTTGTCACAGCATGAACAGTGTACATTTGTCACAACATGAACAGTGTACAGTTGTCACAGCATGAACAGTGTAAAGTTATCACAACATGAACTGTGTACAGTTGTCACAGTATGAACAATATATAGTTGTCACAACATGAACAATGTACAGTTGTCACAACATGGACAGTGCATAGTTGTCACAACATGAACAGTGTACAGTTGTCACAACATGAACAGTGTACAGTTGTGACAGTATGAACAATATACAGTTGTCACACCATGAACAAGGTAAAGTTATCAGTAACGTCGACTTATTGTCATCGGTTCTCCAAAGTGAAGAATGAACTACCAGGAAGTTTAACGACG
Source organism: Cepaea nemoralis (assembly GCA_014155875.1). NCBI lineage: Eukaryota > Metazoa > Mollusca > Gastropoda > Stylommatophora > Helicidae > Cepaea > Cepaea nemoralis. The sequence continues at coordinate 5,363 of JACEFZ010011507.1, forward strand.
TGTTCCCACAACCCATACATATATCTCAATGTTGTGTTGGTGTGTTTACTTCCAAGTTCCCTCACACATTACACACATCTGTATGGTGTGTTAATGTGTTTACTTTTGTGTCTCAATAAACATCACATACATCTGTATATTGTGTTAGTAACCACACTTCTGTGTCCTCACAAACAACACACACATATATATGTTATGTTAGTAACCATACTCCTGTGTCCTCACAAACAACACTCACTTGCTTGCTTGCTTGGTTGCTTGCTTGTGTTTGTTGGCTTGAGCTCCAACGCGAAGTCCTGTATGTCGGATGAAGGCATCCTGTTGTCCAACATCAGTGTGATGTCATACAGGACCTGAGGTTTGCGTGAGTATCCGTTGTCCCATGTCTGGCTTATTGGTGTGCAGACTGGTGGTTCCTCGCCGTACAGGCAGACACTCTCCGACTTCGGAGGACAAACAACACTCACATATGTATGTTATATTATTGTGTTTACGTCGGTTTTCCCCACTGACAACGTATACGTCAGTGTCATCATCATCATCATCATCATCATCATCATCATCATCATCATCATCATCTTTCAATTTTGCAGTCAAACATCGCGGGGAAGAATAGTTTCCATTGACTGATAAGTGGCACTAGATAGTGTCATTCCGTGTGACTGTACCATGTCTTTGATGTCGTCAATCCATTTTATTCTCTGGCATCCTCTTATTCTCGTATCCGATCTTCTGTGATGTAGCATCAGTGTTGGTTGTTGACGGTGTTTTCTAACGAGATGACCGCACCATTTGATCTTCATCTTTTAAATATTTGTGGCACAAACATCATTTCTGACTCAAGCTGGAGTGGTTAAGTTGGCAGCTCTTCTCAATCGTCTCATTTCACAGGTGTTGATTTTACGAAAGTGTGATTTGGGTAATGTTCAAGTTCGACATTAGCAGCATAGGTTGGTCTGATTATGTTATTCATTATCTGTAGTTTAGGGGAAATAAGCATCCTGGGTATTTCAGTCTGGGTGATAAAAAAGTCTGGGTGATGTTTGATGTATATAATCGCACGTGCTTTCTGACATATGATTTCGATTTCTCTGTTTATTCTGTAATTATACTTTCTAGATATTTAAATTCTTTTCAGAGGTGTGCTATCTTCTGTAATTATACTTTCTAGATATTTAAATTCTTTTCAGAGGTGTGCTATTTATGAGTATATTTAGTGGACCAGGAGATCTGCTAACGTTTGTTACTTCAGTTTTGCTTGTATTCACAATCATCCTGTATCTGCTGCATGTTGAACTCGGCTTCTGCTGATGAATTATACGGCTGTGTACTGTTTAGAAAATTGACAGGCTCGCATATTTAGAGTCAGTGATAACAACACATGGAAAAGTAACAGAAATAGTGTGCGGAGTATTCCAAGTTTAGACAGCATTTGATGAGATGAAAACCATTCTGTGTAACTTTAAACTGTCCGTGGAAGTCTGAAAACAAGTTTTAGGTTTTAAATACTTACCTTGCTGTTGTATGCCGGCTCCTTTGCGAATAGGTTAAGGGCGCAGTTCGTAATCCCGCATACCGGCGTTCGAAACACATCTGCAGACGATTTGGCAGCAAACTGTCTTGCGATGGTTTTTTACGAAATGGTATGCGTTCCGGTCGTTCAGAAAGCAAGTGCAAACTATTGAACGTAATCTTGCTAAGATATCACAAAAGCAAAACAAAACAAAAAACATACTGCTGTTGACAGCGATGTCCTGTAAATGATATGCAACTAACATTATGTTGTATGCCTGGGAATCGTGGACATAAATAAAATAAAAACACACAATCTAGAAGTGACAGAGATTTGGTTTCTACGTAGAAATCTAAGAATCCAGTGGGCGACTAAGCTCTGCAAGAGGCCAGATGGCAGAGACATTTGATATCCCACATCAGCACAAGAAATTTGTCATTGGTTGATTTTGTCGTGATACTAGATTTTCAGGAGCAAGTTGGGACTACCAGGGAGATCCATCGGGCTAGAGAGATATGTCGACAGAGGGGGACACAATGTTGGATGGTTTGACAAAGAGAGAGAGAGAGAGAGAGAGAGAGAGAGAGGGAGAGAGAGAGAGGGAGAGAGAGAGAGAGGGAGAGAAAGAGAGAGACAGAGACAGAGACAGAGACAGAGAGAATGTTGGATGGTTTGACAGAGGGAGAGAATGATGGATGATTTGACAGAGAGAGAGAGCGAAAGAGAGAGAGAGAGAGAGAGAGAGAGAGAGAGAGAGAGAGAGAGAGAGAGAGAGAGAGAGAGAGAGAGAGAGAGAGAATGTTGGATGGTTTGACAGAAGGAGAGAATGATGGATGATTTGACAGAGAGAGAGAGAGAGAGAGAGAGAGAGAGAGAGAGAGAGAATGTTGGATGGTTTCACAGAGGGGAAGAGATAGCTGTGCTGTTGACAGAGTGAGAGATAGCTGGATGGTTTGACGGAAAGAGAGAGTGCTGGATCGTTTTACAGAGAGAAAAAAAAAGGGAGAGAGAGAGAGAGAGAGAGAGAGAGAGAGAGAGAGAGAGAGAGAGAGAGAGAGAGAGATTGATGAATGGTTTGACAGAAGGAGTGAATGATGATGCATGCTAGTATCGCTAACGTTTACGTATTTGAAAGGTACCAAAGGTTACTTGTAATTGAAACGTACTCCTCTGTACTTACCGTTGTCTCTGGTATCTGGTGCCTGAATCAGTGGAACACTGCAGCAATGGTAGTGCACGCGATATTCCAACAACACGCGGATTATAGGCCTAACTAGCAACACTATCAAAGGCCATACTTCCAGAACACGACAACCAAGTGTACGCACAGTAGCAGGTCCAGCATATTCAGTGAAACTGAAAACGAAAGTACAGGTAGGCCCCGCTATACGTCTCCTCGGTATACGTTGTTTTGCCATAACGTCGTTTTGAGGCTGGCGATCGGGCTGTTGATCTCGGTAAAGTCCATGGTTTACCTCCAACGACGGTAAGGACACTTCACGCAGGTGCTGACAAAATCAAAGACGGTGCTAAAAACGTAACTCCTTTGAGTGCTTCCAAGACCACTTGTGCTAGAAGTATTCTTATGGAGAACATGGAAGCACAATTGGCCGTCTGGATTGAATACCAGAACCAACGGAATATGCCTGTGAGCAAGATGGTTATCCAAGAGAAAGCAAAGTCTCTCTATGATGATCTAGCTAAGAAAGCGGATGGGAGCAGTACTAGTAGTGCCGATCGTAGTCTTAGAGAGAGTCGTGGTTGGTTTGAGCGCTCTAAGAAGCGTTCACACCTGCACAACATTCAGACAACAGGTGAAGCAGCGAGTGCTGATACTAAGGAGGGTGGTTACTGTGCATCAGACATTGGACACGTGGGACGCAGAGGTGTTTCCAAGGCACCAGGGCCAGGTTCTATACTGGCCAAGACCTACTAACACGTCCTTCTCGTGCGTCCTGGGCAAACAGGTCCCCTCGGGGTCCTGGTTAACGTAGTAGGATCGCTGATTCTTCCGAAGCCGGAGAGTATCTGCCTGCACGGCGAGGGACCACCAGTCTGCAAACCAATAAACCTGACATGGGACAACGTATACTCACGCAAACCCCAGGTCCTGTATGACATCACACTGATGTTGGACAACAGCATATCTTCATCCTACATACAGGACTTCACGCTGGAGTTAACAGCCGGCCAACACAAGCAAGCAAGCAACATTGGACACATTTTTTTTTTCAAGCAGAGAAGAGCCAGGAAAAGAGGCAGGAAGAGGTTACAGTTTCATCCTCAGGTGAAGAGGCAGAATTTAATGCCTCTACGTCCCAATAACTCTACCACTCGCCCTCCAACCCACCTCTATTTAGCCAATAAATATCAATAACCATCAAAATAAACATTACTGTGGTACACAATACACTGTATTTCATTTAATTGCATGGGAAATAGTGTTTCGCTCTACGTCGTTTCACTTAACGTTGCGTTTTCCAAGAACGTAACACCGACGTTAACCGGGGCCTACCTGTAACCGCCGTAGTTAAAACGTGGTAACCAAATGTTTTGTCGTCTTCCTCAAGTACATGTACACACATTTTATATCTGCGTAACATCGCGTCACGCCAGTTGTTCTTCTCGACAAGAATGGAGCCAGCACACAGCCATCACTATTATCCTAGTACATGTTTAGATTTTTCCATCCATGATGTGCCATGCCGGTAAGCTGGGCGGTCATGTTCTGCCATCTCACTCGATCACCAGAGTCGTGGATCAGCTCTGTGTTCCTGTCTCGACCATGACATGCGGCCAAGCCATCCAGGTATTTACTTCTCGGTCTTCCCCTTGGTCTCTTCCCTTCGATCTAATCAGTTGTCACCAAGTTCTCCAAGTCATTTTTTTCTCATAACATATCCAAAAAATTGTGACTGTCTACGTCTAATGTCTCTAATCAGTTTACGATCTTCATTTGTTTCTTGAAGGACTTGTTCATTGGTTTTTCTTTCTGTCCATGGTATTCTTTGCATTTTCCTCAGAAACCACATTTCCACAGACATCAAATGGTTTTCAGCTTGGCTGCTCATTGTCCACGCTTTACATCCATACAAAAGTATAGGTTCTATGTAGCACTTCAACACTCTTTTTCTCGTTTCAGTTGATAGCTTCCTTTAACCCCGCGGCCAGGATGTTTATTTACAAGTGACATAATAACAAATGTTGGTCGCGTGTTTTCTTACATGTGACATAATGACAACTGTCGGTCGTGTGTTTGTTTACATGTGACATAATGACAACTGCCGGTGGCATGTTTGTGTACAAGGTACATAATGACAACTATCTGTTGGGTGTCAGATAACAGAATATTTCATGTTCCATAATTTTAACCTACTGTCACCGTATTATTATTATTTGTGAATTTGCTGTTACTATAATTTATGTTTTTAAAATTGTTGTTGTTTACATTGTTATCTTCCTCTTCTTATTCTCGCTCGAGCTGAGTACGTCACCCTAATTGTGAACATCCGAGATGACTGTGACCGAGTTTGTATGTATGCATGCATTTGTGTAGAGTTTATTTCCTCTAGAGAGATTCCAGCCACGTTAACGAGCTCTATCAACCCGTGGGTAGTTTTACATTTGTGTAGAGTTTATTTCCTCTAGACAGATTAAAGCCACGTTAACGAGCTCTATCTACCCGTGGGTAGTTTTACATTTGTGTAGAGTTTATTTCCTCTAGAGAGATTCCAGCCACGTTAACGAGCTCTATCAACCCGTGGGTAGTTTTACATTTGTGTAGAGTTTATTTCCTCTAGACAGATTCCAGCCACGTTAACGAGCTCTATCTACCCGTGGGTAGTTTTACATTTGTGTAGAGTTTATTTCCTCTAGACAGATTCCAGCCACGTTAACGAGCTCTATCTACCCGTGGGTAGTTTTACATTTGTGCAGAGTTTATTATCTCTAGGCCAGTGGTTCTCAACCGGTGGAAAATTCCTCCCCCCCCCCCCCCTCGGGTGGGGGAGGGGGGTAATTTTAAGGTTCCGGGGGGGGGGGGAGAGATTAAGATTATTTCAAGATCGCGTTAATACAAGAACCGCTTACTTGACATTGTTTTTCCCTCCATACTTTAGGGTTCTATACTTCTCGCCCTTTGAAATTCGTTTCATAACGTAAGTAGACTTGCAAATCACGTTTTATGTAGACGTCTAGACTTGTTCTAGTATGGGTTATTAAATTTAGCTTCCATTTTTACGTATACTGTGTAGGGGCGGGGTTATAAGGAGTAAACACGAAAGGGGGAATTACATTCTGAACATATGGTGAAGAATTGCATGGGCCAAAAAAAGGTTGAGAACCACTGCGGAAGACAGATTCCCTCCATGCTAACGAGTTCTATCTACCCGTGGGTAGATGTACATTTGCGTAGAGTTAACTTTGTCTACACATATCCCATCCAAGCTAACGAGCTCTGTCTACCCGTGGGTAGATTTACATTTGCGTAGAGTTTACTTTGTCTACACATATTCCATCCAAGCTAACGAGCTCTGTCTACCCGTGGGTAGATTTACATTTGCGTAGAGTTTACTTTGTCTACACATATTCCATCCAAGCTAACGAGCTCTGTCTACCCGTGGGTAGATGTACATTTGCGTAGAGTTAACTTTGTCTACACATATCCCATCCAAGCTAACGAGCTCTGTCTACCCGTGGGTAGATTTACATTTGCGTAGAGTTTACTTTGTCTACACATATCCCATCCAAGCTAACGAGCTGTGTCTACCCGTGGGTAGATTTACATTTGCGTAGAGTTTACTTTGTCTACACATATTCCATCCAAGCTAACGAGCTGTGTCTACCCGTGGGTAGATTTACATTTGCGTAGAGTTTACTTTGTCTACACATATCCCATCCAAGCTAACGAGCTCTGTCTACCCGTGGGTAGATGTACATTTGCGTAGAGTTTACTTTGTCTACACATATCCCATCCAAGCTAACGAGCTCTATCTACCCGTGGGTAGATTTACATTTGCGTAGAGTTTACTTTGTCTACACATATCCCATCCAAACTAACGAGCTCTATCTACCCGTGGGTATATTTACATTCCCTAACAATTTGGCTAGGACAGCGGTATTGTGACCTACTCTTTTTCTATGTCCAACTGCCGTGGGATGTTTGAAGTGCACAGCTTGCACACAGAACCCCTTGTTTGTCGCACTTATCGGAAAGGGCTAGGTAACCGATCTCACTACCCACAAGATGAAGGGGACGTGTGATATCATTAGATACCAATCAGGGCCCTGCTGTGCTATGATACAGAGAGACGGCCGCATCAGGCGGCACCGAGAGGAGGCTTTGTAAGGGGCGACATTTTTAAAGAAAAAACATGTAAGGGGGGCATTTCGAAGACTTGCATCAAACTGAGACAAACTACAGCACGATACTGACACCAATGGTCTTTGTGTTGGTATCGAAACCGTTGCCTTCTGAGTGTGGGACATACACCTGAACCCCTTCTTAGCCACATTCCGCACCCCCTGTGTTGTTATCGCTTCAGAGTATTTCAAAGGCTGTTTGTATGTGCTTATCTTTGGAGGTGACTGCTGGCTGGGGAAATCTTCCTTAAGCTGTATGTGTAATATACATCCTTGATCTATTATATTTCCAGTACGTGTACTTGTGGCCTAACCTTCTTCACATCCATATTTCAAGTGTCTCAATTTAGTAACAGTTATACCCACGCCATGCACATAATTAGAATTTAGCATGTTACCTTTCTAAGCAGTAAAATTCCCACGTTTTGACAGAAGAAAACAGGCATTGAAAATGCGATGCAACAAACATGGCAATAAATGTGACATTCTCAAGCACTTATCTAACCACAGCAGCTCCAAAATTATGTGTTACAAGTAGGTACCTCGGTCACATGCACGGAAGTTTGACAACTAATTTAATTCACATGCAGGAAGTTGCAGTGGCGTAGTGGCGAGACACTTGTCTGCTGGCCCTGCAGTCATGGGTTCGCATCCGCATCGAGGTATATTTTTACACTTAATCTGATCTCCCAGGTCGAGTCAGCGCTATCCATCATGGATAGCAGGAAGTGTCATGGTCTCCCAGGTCGAGCCAGTACTATCCAACATGGATAGCAGGAAGAGTCGTGGTCTCCCAGGTCAAGCCAGCACTATCCATCATGGATAGCAGGAAGTGTCAAGGTCTCCCATGTCGAGCCAGCACTATCCATCATGGATAACAGGAAGTGTCGTGGTCTCTCATGTCTAGCCAGCAGTATCCATTATGGATAGCAGGAAGTGCCGTGATCGCTCATGTCTAGCCAGTACTATCCAACATGGATAGCAGGAAGTGCCGTGGTCTCCCAGGTATAGCCAGCACTATCCAACATCGATAGCAGGAGGTGTCGTGGTCTCCCAGGTCAAGCCAGCACTATCCAACATGTATAGCAGGAAGTGTCGTGGTCTCCCAGGTATAGCCATCACTATCCAACATGGATAGCAGGAAGTGCCGTGGTCTCCCAGGTCGAGCCATCACTATCCAACATGGATAGCAGGAAGTGTCGTGGTCTCCCAGGTATAGCCATCACTATCCAACATGGATAGCAGGAAGTGTCGTAGTCTCCCAGGTATAGCCAGCACTATCCAACATGGATAGCAGGAAGTGTCGTGGTCTCCCAGGTCGAGCCAGCACTATCCAACATGGATAGCAGGAAGTGTCGTTGGATGTGACGGCGGCCGGCGTTGTATTGGCCACATCAATCCTTGAGTGTTATTTGGTCTATACAAATGTGGGATTATCACCATATTCGGGCCGGTCAGGGTGTCAGCTGTCTGATGACAAGTGGGCAAGTGAGTCTCTAATTAAGTTGGCTCCCTGAAGCATTAAGCAAAATGTTACACGTGTTATTGGCCTTGTAGTCCTGGTATTGTATCATCATCATCGTGTGCCTTGCCGGTAAATGTGGGCTGTCATGTTTTGCCATCTCACTCGATCACCAGAATCGTGGATCAGCTCAGTGTTCCTGTCTCGGCCATGTCACGTGGCCAAGCCATCCGGATATTTACTTCTCTGCCCTCTCCTTGTTCTCTTCCCCTCAATCTTGCCAGTTGTCACCAAGTTATCCAATGTATTTATTCTCACAACGTGACCAAAACAATTGTGACTTTCTACGTCTAATTTCAAAATCAGTTTACGTTTTTCATTTGTTTCTTGTAGGACTTGGTCATTGGTTTTTCTGTCTGTCCATGGTATTCTTTGCATTTTCCTCAGAAACCACATTTCCACAGCCATCAGATGTTGTTCAGCTTGTCTGCTTATTGTCCATGCTTCACATCCATACAGAAGCACAGGTTCTATGTAGGAACTCAACACTCTTTTTCTCGTTGCAAATGACATTATTTTATTGGTCAGCATGTTTTTATCTTGCAAAAGACTGCCTTCGCCATGGCAATTCTTGTTCTAATCTCTTCAAGGCATCTCCCATCAGATGGTTTGACTGGCAACGAATGTCTTTAGACGCAGTTCGCCATGTAGTTGTGACCGGGCTGCTTGGTTTCTTTATTTATTACATGTGTAGCTGTTGGTGCGTGCCACGGCTTGATACATAATGTTCTTTGTCAACTCAACAGCGATTGATTTATACAGGGGTGCACTTCATGTGTTATCTTAATGCTGTCGACATACGCAGTAATTCTGCCACAGATCAAGTCAGGAGACCTGTTTACTTTTATATGTGGTTTTTCTAATCGACGGCGTGGTTTATATTCAATTCTTCTCCAGAACTCTTTGACTTCTTCTGGCTCATTATCTTATTGTTGACGAGTTCATATCATTGAACGACATGACAAACAACTGTTTACATACCACCATTATGGCTGGTTAAAGGTTACTCTGTGGTTCTGTACCATCTTAAACTACAAACTGGTGGATCACAACTCAACTCTGGACAACTCAAATCAGGTGGTTTTTATGACGATCTTTTAGTCTATGAACGTAATACAGTTCATTTACTCACACACAATTGTCCAACAATACTGTCTCACACTTATAAACTCAACACAACTACTTTACAATATGGTAGCGGCACAATCTATAGCCATTGCTAACTTCACAACGTGACCAGGTCAACACTCGACCGTGGTCCAACACAGAATGACTTTCAAAGAGACGCTTCGTTCTTTCATGGAGCGACTCCCGGCGCTTTCCACGATCTGTGACTAGACCTTCCTTCTCGATTATGCTATGACGGCAAAATCGGGTCATGGCAGTGCGTCCAAGTACGGCTGTTGGTGTGTCCAAGTACGGCTGTTGGTGTGTCCAAGTACGGCTGTTGGTGTATCCAAGTACGGCTGTTGGTGTATCCAAGTACGGCTGTTGGTGTGTCCAAGTATGGCTGTTGGTGCGTCCAAGTATGGCTGTTGGTGTGTCCAAGTATAGCTGACGGTGTGTCCAAGTATGGCTGTTGGTGTGTCCAAGTACGGCTGTTGGTGTGTGTCCAAGTATGGCTGTTGGTGTGTGTCCAAGTATGGCTGTGTCCAAGTACGGCTGTTAGTGTGTCCAAGTACAGCTGTTGGTGTGTCCTAGTACAGCTGTTGGTGTGTCCTAGTACGGCTGTTGGTGTGTCCAAGTATGGCTGTTGGTGTGTGTCCAAGTATGGCTGACGGTGTGTCCAAGTACGGCTGTTGGTGTGTCCAAGTATGGCTGTTGGTGTGTCCAAGTATGGCTATTGGTGTGTCCAAGTATAGCTGACGGTGTGTCTAAGTACGGCTGTTGGTGTGTCCAAGTATGGCTGTTGGTGCGTCCAAGTACCGCTGTTGGTGTGTCCAAGTATAGCTGACGGTGTGTCCAAGTATGGCTGTTGGTGTGTCCTAGTATAGCTGACGGTGTGTCCAATAATGGCTGTTGGTGTGGCCAAGTATAGCTGACGGTGTGTCCAAGTATGGCTGTTGGTGTGTCCAAGTATAGCTGACGGTGTGTCCAAGTATGGCTGTTGGTGTGTCCAAGTACGGCTGCTGGTGTGTCCAAGTACGGCTGTTGGTGTATCCAAGTACGGCTGTTGGTGTGTCCAAGTACGTCTGTTGGTGTGTCCAAGTATGGCTGTTGGTGTGTCCAAGTACGGCTGTTGATGCAATCAAGTATGGCTGTTGGTGTGTCCAAGTACGGCTGTTGGTGTGTCTGTCACAAAAATAAAACACCGCGTTTAACCAGTTGATTACTATAGAGACTTTCTGATTAACCGGCCTATCTGCAAAGCCAAAACTATTTTAACTAACAGAATAAACAAATAGGATGTCAAAATCCCCAGGACGGTCAAAAGTTGCAGCTGCACGTGTTTACATGGGGTCGACAAAATGGGAACATTTGGAAGTGAGTGAGATGAATCTATACACCACTTTGACAGTTCATAAACAGTCAGAGATTTAAGCGGAAGTACTCAGCTCGGGAGAAAACAGTCCGTCTGTCATTTAGAGTTTCCGGACATCAAGCGAAATGGCGGCTTGTTATTGAAAACTGTTGTTGGGATCATACAGTAACTCGCTAGCTTGGTGTGGGAGTCAAAACAAGTGATGACAACTCTGACATTGATTGAGCCAGGGAGGATAGATTATTGACAATGGATGATATGCCCAAATAACACCTGTGTGGACATAAAGAATACCGTCACGTGACCAATTTTAGGTTTTGCCATAAACCATGATTGGGAGAAAGAGTGTTGACCAAAACCGTGGATTAGAATGGACGTGTTTGTGGGAGAGCTCTACAGTGTTCCATACCAGTTACGAGGAAGTTCAACACTGGGTTTGATGAAGTGCAACGTCAATTAGACATAACACCAGTTGGACACAAAAATGTTTCTTACAAAAAAGGAATAACGTCTGAGAAGAAAGATGGTTCACCTAAGATGGGTGATGATTGTTAATGCATCACACAGCATAAGAACATTGGTACCTAAACAAGAACATTAAAATATAATAGTCACATGGTGTGATATATTCTAGTGAAATAGTTCAAAAGACATGATACCTGAACCTAGATAGACACTAGTTAGGTTCAAGTATATTAACAATAACAGTGATACCTAAATACTCACTACAAAGGATTTGTGCATTCTTTAAGAACGATCGGACATTATGTGCATTGGGCAACCGGTCCATGATCAGCTGTAATTTACAAACAGTATCTATTTCGGATGATCAGGAAGATGGATTACCAGGTAGCTACAGATGACAGTCGGTGTCCGGCAGGAGAGATACAGTACCGGGTGAGGTGGACTTGTTCTGACTTAACGTGCTGTGGTGTGTCCTTGCAAGGATGAACTGACTATGCTATTATCTGAGGGTCCGATCCTACACACATTATAGAACACATCAAACATGTTCTTCGCATACACGTCTCACGTACATTACACTTCTCTTTTAATAAATTAATCTTTATTAATTTTTAGAAGCAAGAGTTGTTGAATATGTTGCGTTGGGGAAGTATGAGAGGGGGCATAGTACAACAGTGAGAGAGTGATAGGAAAAGGTGTCCATGGGCTGATGGAGTGTGTTGGACGGAAGCTGGTGGATTCTCCAGGATATTGATAGGAAAAAATATATATTATAATGTGGGTGTTGACTCCCCTCACTCCAGGGACGACATTTTAAAGGAAGTCACGACATTATTGGGAGCTCGTAAACTGGATCTTTGGACGGCGGGATCCCTCGTAAACGGGATCTTTGGACAGCTGGATCTCTCGTAAACGGGATCTTTGGACAGCGGGATCTCTCGTAAACGGGATCTTTAGACAGCGGGATCTCTCGTAAACGGAGTCTTTTGACACGGGTTCCTTAGTTATAAGACGGAGATATCATATTGGAGAATCCAGCTAGAGTGAATGTGGATAGGGGTTAGGACAAATATCTTACCTGATCACACTTCACACGTCTGCATAGGTCTGTGGTCCTGATTCTACTCTGGTCACTGAGTGAATGTGCTGTGCGTGGTAATATCTAGATTTATAGTACTTGTTCATATATCTGTATATTAATTTTGCAGTTAAATTGTACTCAACCGGCTAGCTTACCTCTCTGAAATGGCCACTCCGAAACTAACCACTGCAGAATTAAAGACATAGGGGGAAGAAATGGGATTGTCGTGTTCTGCTCTAACGGATTACATACAGGAAGTGGAGAGAGAGAGAGTATCGTCAAGCAGAAAGGGAAGATCGAAAGGCCGAGTTGGAATTGAGAAGAATGGAGTTGGAACAAGAAGCTAGGAAATTGGAAGCAGAGCAGGCTGCTAGGAAATTGGAAGCAGAGCAGGCTGCTAAGAAATTGGAAGCTGAGCAGGCAGCTAGGAAACTTGAAGTTGAGGAAGCTGCTAGGAAACGGGAAGCGGAGCAGGAGGCTCAGAAAAGTGAGCACGAGTACCGGATGAGGGAACTCGAGTTGAAGAGGCAATCTAATGGAGAAACTGAGGGAGCAGTTGGAGGTTCCTCCATCCCAGGCTCAACCCCAGCAGGTGGACATGGTTACCATGCTATGAAGTTTCCTCTAGCGGTCTACGAGGAGGACAAAGAGAAGATTGACCAGTACCTTCAACGCTTCGAGGCCATGTCAGTTGCTATGGGTCTGGACCGTGACAAATGGTGTCTTAAGCTATCCCAGGGATTACGCGGGACCGGCTAAGAGGTTTATTCTCGCTTGCCACCAGGACATGAGAACAATTATGACGAATTGAAGACGGCTCTGCTGAAACGATTCGAGGTTACGTCACATACCTACCGGAAAAAATTTCGAGCAGCGAAACGAGAACCGGGGGAGTTGTTTGCCGCCTACAGTTTGCGTCTTAAATCGTATCTCCATAAGTGGATGGATTTGCCTGGGTTCGCACATGACTATGAGAGTCTGGAAGAGCTCATGTGGTCGACCAGCTGAAGAAGCAAATGTCTAAACCTCTCAGGACGTTCCTGGGAGAACAAGGAGCGGAACGTATTGACCTCGTGACTAAATTAGCAGAACGGTTCGTCGAGGTACATGGGGAGGCAGGGGAACACCTTTCCACCTACACCAGAAGTCAGGAGAAACATGACAAGAAGAAAGCCAAAAACTCAGGAACTAAAAAGTGGGAACCTTATGTGCAAAAATCAGAGGATAGTTCAGAGAAGAAGAAGGAGGGAAGCAAGAGCACTTCAAGCTCTACACCAAAACGACCGTGGTCGGAGAAGTGGTGTTCAATTTGTAAGTCACCCTCTCACAATACGAGGGACTCCAAATCGAAGGCTAAGAACCCTCACTTCGCAGCATGTCAAGTGACTTCCAAGGAGGTTGTCACGGAAAATGCCAAGGTCAACAAGGAAGCTCGCCACCAGGAGAGCTCACTCAAGTCCGGCACTAGAAAATCTAGGACAGGGAAATGGTGCAACCACTGCAGGTCGAATACGCACAATGCTATTGACTGCAGGGAAAAGTCAGGAGACATTCAATTCGTCGTGTGCCCCGGGAAACCTAAGGTGGAGCCCACCGAACAGATCGAGGCCGAGGAAGAGACTCCAGACCACGAAAAACCACCTGTAGTGGAATTGGTAGAGGTTAACTGTCGTCAAGTGGAGTGTTTGTACGACACAGGACTGGACGGAGAGGCCGTGATTTCTGCGGATCTGGTACATCCAGAACAATTCACAGGTGAGACCATGGAGATACAGCCTGCACAGAAGCGTGCTGTGGCCATGAAGTTGCCCGTTGCTAATGTGGAGATTCGGTCAAGGTATGTCATCGGCACCATCAAGGCCGCTGTATTGACCGATCCCATTTTTCCAGTAATCCTCGGTTGCCGGTATGTCTTTCTGGGAATGCCCAGGGAGCCAATCCATATGGGAGCAATACAGACTCGCTCTCAGACGAGAACGGAAGAGGCAGAATAAATTGTGACTAACCCATTGCCGGGGGAGCTACGAACTGCCCAGAGTGAGGATGCTACTTTACGTCCTTGCTACAGAAAGCTGCAGAAAAGTGCTGATCCACCAGGTCGGGGGCAGTACTACATGAAGAATAGGATACTCTACAGGAGAGCAGGAAGGGGAGACAACCTATACGGTCAGTTGGTCGTCCCGAAAGCTCACCGTTCCCAGATTCTTCATATGGGGCATACCATCTCCTTTAGTGGACACATGGGTATTTTGCCGCCACCATGCAGCGAATTTTCTGCCATTACTATTGGCCGGGAATGACAGATGATGTGCGTCGGTATGTGAAGTCATGCCCTGAGTGCCAGAGGGTGGTACCGAAACACTGGACAGCACCGGTGGTGTTGGGTGAGATGCCCATCATGAACTCTCCTTTCGAGAGGGTAGCCATCGATATCGTGGGTCCACTTCCCAGGACTAGGAAGAGGAACATGTATATACTCACAATGGTGGATTGCTGTACAATGTGGGGTGAGGCCATACCGTTGATTTAACAGTGTCAAAGGAAGTAACAAGACTGGATCTGGACTAAAACATTATATTTTATTCTCAAGATGACAGGCCGTGTCTTCTCAGCTGGACCATCGGATGTTTACTAACCTTAACAACATAATACGTCACGATTGAGCATCTCCCACCCCTTTCAGTCTCAATGCTCAATCGTGCTGTATCTGAGTTTCCCACTAGATTCTAATAATACCCAACTCTGTTACACCTCCCCATGTTTAATAAAGAATTTTCCTTATAAAGGAAAAATCTTTACTCTAAATCCCCATACTCCATTCCCTCTTTGTCTTCTAACCTTCGCTAAAACCAAGTTTGAGTAAACAATATATCTTTTACTCTTCTCCCAGTGATATGGTCTGCCAACAACCTCCCCATATACTTCTTTATACTTCTTCTTCGCCTTTTATTTATATAATACCACGGTTAACCCAACCAGTCCTTCTTTCCTTTTTATTTCCCCAACATTTTATAGTTAACTACTACCTAACCTCCCCATGTTATTCTTCATTTCTGGTTCTTTCTGGTTACTTATATCAAATATACATATTATAAGAACAGCTCATAAATTCTTTATCGAAATCTTTGAGCTCACAAAATTTCTCATTCTTTACTATTCTGGTTCTTTCTTGGCTCATCTATTTTCCTGTATCAAATATACACATTATAAGAACAACTCATAAATTCTTTGTCGAAAATTATGATCTTATACAATTCCTCATTCTTTCAAACCTCAGGACGTACAAAAACAATGTAGTTAGAAAAAGTAAAGAAGTGGTGCGCACCAAATAAAGAACATGAAGAATGAATACACGACATGACCACATGGACATATAGTAAATGTACATTTAAGACATTCACCCTTTACCTCCCTTGCCAATAAAAAAATTTTGTAAAATAATTTTTTAAAACACCTTTAAGAAATATATTATTGTTCGTTATAAAACAATTTGGCATAAGTTTTCATAAACCTTTTATATTTCACATTGACATTGCCAACCACAATTCCGTTCCTCTTCCGTTATCTCACCTTTTACCATGAGCCCATGTTCATATTTTATGAACACCTTAAATATAATTAAAGCTGGTATTTCACAGCACCTATATCTTGCCCCCGTACATCCCATCCTGTTATTTTATAAATACAGTGACGTGTGTGCAGACCCTGGATACGTCTATCCATTCGTGTACACACGTTCACCAACTATGGTTTCCCACTAGTTAATTCCTTAACTATTTACTGTTAAGTTTCCCCCTACCTTATATCCTTTTTATCAACTCTTTTCTGAACGAAAAACCTTTAGCAAAACCTCATTCATTTGAAACTTAAACTTACTTAACTAACTTTACAAGCATGTAACTCAATATACCAAACCATTCATGTAATCGAAATAAAATGAACACAACCTCCAAATTAATCTAGAAGAAAAAAACACATTTTTAAAATGACATAACATGCATGTTATCAAATTAGAATAAAATATTCTATTCTACCTATCACTATTGGACACTTTTACGGACCAATAGTTCTTATCAACTCAAATGCTAGGAACACAATTACCCTACTCTAAACCAATTAATCAAACAATAACAATCATTTTTCAAGACCAAATCAAGAAAACAAAATGAGGGCATTACAACTTAGGCTCAATAAAACAACCAAAAAAACAATATCCCTCATTTTCCAGTAGCAACTCAAGCATAAAAACATTTCCTATATGACTCATAACTCATAAAACTTAGATTTCATAAACACCGTCTTCAACACAATTATAACTCTCTTAAAATTATTACGTACATTGGCCTACCAGCATTGGGCTCTCATAAATGACGCACATCTAGTATTTATATGACCGAGAAGACTAAACATCCTATCTATATATCTGTTAACTACAGATCAATTATGAACATATCTGTTCTATCTACATAAACAAATCAGTAATCCAGAATTATCTATTTATTATCTCTTAACAGCACATAGTATCCTGAATAAGCTCTTAAGTAAGCACTGTAACCTATATCCAACATTAACTCAATGTAGCCATCCTCTACTTATCAACGTACTTGTGACCTGTCCTGTCTATTATTATTATAACTTGTTAACCCCTATCTTTAAACACGGCACTTCTAACATCAATAAAAAAAAATACATTCACCCACTGTACTAATATCTCAAGACCACTTTTTCCACCGTTTCGTATACTTCTTCAAACATCACTTACAATTTTAAATCTTGCTATCTGCAGTACTTTCAATTTATCTAACTCTTACGTTTCCACTTCTTCAACAACTCCAAGTTTCTCTGAATAAGTGCTAACTCTATATCAACATCTTCTTCTTCGTACAACCTACTAGTCTCCTCCATACTACTACTTGACTCTGACTTTTCATCCATTTCTTCTTCTTCGTCTGTATGTCTCTCTTTAGCTGCCGCTAATCTCTTCCGTTCAACATCCCACCTAATTTGTCGATCACTCTTTCTTAAGGATCTTTCCAGTATAGGTATATCGTCTCCGCTTGTTGAACCATCTCTAATTCTCCTCTGTCTTTTTACTTCTTTATCTCTTTGACTGTCCATTCTTCTTTTTGTTGCTTGCCTAGTATTTTTAAATGGAGCACCTGTGTCTTCTTCCATACTATCATAATGAGTTTCATTTGTCCCTTCTTCTTCCATTCTTTTCGGAATTGTCTGTTCTTGTTCTTCGTAACTTGGATTTGCTAACAACTGATTTTGTTCTGGTTCTTTTCTAAGATCTGGGGTTACTGTAGCTCTTCTAAGATCTGGGGTTACTGTAGCTCTTCTAAGATCTGGGGTTACTGTAACAACTTGTTCATCTAAAAATTTTGCATCCGAATAACAATTATTATTATAATTATTATTTTCTATCTCATTTTCATCTCTTCTTAAGTGTTCAACATGTGCCCTTGCTATGTGTGCTGTGACCTGGTTCTTTATAACATATGATACATTACCTAGTTTTTCCAAAACGTAATAACCTGGAATCCAACGAGAATCAAACTTAGAGTTTCTTCTATGCTTTTTGTAATAAACTCTATCACCTACCTTAAACTCCTGTAACTTTGTATTTACATTTTTGTACTTTTTCTGTCTTTCCCTAGCTTTTATTATATTATTCCTTAACCTCATATGTGCTTTATGCATTTCTTGTATTATGATCTCTTGAAAATCTTCACCCATATATTTCCGTCTAGGTTTTAATAAATTATCTATAGGTAATATTGGTTCTCTCCCGTGTATTAAATAAAACGGCGAAAAACCCGTGCTCTCATTTTGATTTGTACGAATAGCGCTAAGAGCAGGCCCCAAAAATAGATCCCAATCTTTTTCATGTTCATCAACAATCTTTGCCACAATGTTGTATAACGTCTGATGTTGACGCTCGTTTTTCGCATTTGACGAAGGTCTATAAAATGAGGTCTTTATATGTCTTATGTTTAAATCTTTTAATAACTTTTCAAATTTTTATTTACAAATTCTCTACCATTATCTGTAAGTATACTTTGTGGGCAACTAAACCTTGGTACGAACTCCTGTAAAAAAATATTAATGACAGTATCCGCGCTCTTATCTGGAATTGCATAAACCTCTGGCCAAAGACTGTAGATGTCTACTATATGAATTAAATATACATTTCCTGACAATGTTCTGGGGTGTGGACCTGATATGTCTAAACTAATCTTTTGCATCGGGAAGTGAGGAATATCTGTGTCCTGTAATGGAGACTTTATTGTTTTCATGTTCCTTAATCTGCACTTTTCACACGTATCTACATATTTGCATGCAGATTTAAATAAGTTTGGCCAATAATATTTACTTGTAAGTGCTTTCACTAGTTTGTCTCTACCGAGATGTCCATTTTCATCGTGATATGCTTTTAAAAGTTCATTTTCCAAATGCTTTGGAATATATTTCCTTAGTTGTTCGTTCTTTTCACACATATAATATAACTGTCCATCCTCTTGTAAGAGCAAATATTCCTTTTATATTGTTATCTTCTGTTTCTCGTAACTTTTCCTTTATTTGTATGATTCTTGGGTCCAAATCCTGCTCTTCTTTCATATTGAATTGTGCTAACTGTAGATCTTCTTCTCTATGTTCAGACTCTTGATCTGATGGTAAGCTATCAAATTCTTCCCTATTTATTATAGCAGAATCTAGAATATTTACTTGCCAATTTCTGTCGTCTATCTCTAGTTCGGCTGCCTCCTCTTCTGTATCTTCTGATGACTGTGTATATGGAATTCTAGACAAAGATCAGCGCATGTGTTTATCCTACCTGGTATGTACTCAATTTTCGCGTCGTACCCCTGTAGATTCAATGCCCATGTCTGTATTTTCCTGTTCTGCACTGGAGCTTCTAGAAAAGACTTTAAAGGCATGTGGTCAGTTCTAATAACAAAACTTGCGTTATGTAAGTAGTAATTAAGTTTTTGTAGAGCGTAATGAATCGCGTAAGCCTCCTTCTCGATAGTAGTCCATTTTTTTGTGATTTACTAAGTTTATGTGACAAGAAGTAGATAGGTCTTTCATTTTTAACCCCTGGTATTCCAGATTCTTTTCCTTCATATGGTTGTACCAAACATGCTCCTACTGCATTGTCCGAAGCATCTGTGTATAGTATCAACTGTTTGTTTAAGTCTGGATGCGTCAACAGTGGTACCAGTGTTAAGCTGTTTTTTTAAATAGTCGAAGGCTTTTTGACACTCATCATCCCACTTAAACCTGGCGTACTTGGCTGTTAAATTTGTAATTGGTTCAGCTATCCTTGAAAATGCTGGAATAAACCGCCTATAATACGCACATGTTCCTATAAAGGCACGTACTTCCTTAACGTTTGTTGGAGCAGGTAACTCTTTAATAATCTTTATTTTGTCCTGGTCTGGTTTAATACCCTCTCTATTTATAATATACCCTAAATATTTTGTTTCTGTTTTAAAAAATTGGCACTTACTAAGCTTCAACTTCACATCATGCTTTCTTAACCTGTCAAACACTAGTCTAATATGTTTCAAATGATCCTCCACATCTCCCTTGGTATAGATCAATATATCATCAATATAAGCAAGAGCGAACCTTTGCATACCCTCTAGAACTTCATTTATTAAGAACATATAGTGTGAGGGCGCCGTCTTGACACCAAAAGGCATTCGTAAGAATTCGTACGAGCCCATGTGGGTACAAAAGGCACTTTTCCGTGCGCGTCCTTCTGACATCGGAATACACCAAAATCCTGACCTTGCGTCTAACGTTGTAAAATATGTAGAGCCATTAAGTAGCCCCAAAATATCATCAATTACCGGCAGTGGGTATGCTACATTCTTGGTGATTTTGTTCAACGCCCTGTAGTCGCAACAGAAGCGACTGGAACCATCGGGCTTGGCCACTATTACCACCGGAGATGACCATTCTGACTTCGACCTTTTTATTATTCTTGCTTTCAGCATCTCCTCTATTGCCTTTTCCATTATTTCTCTGTTTCTTAATGGAGTTCTGTATGGTTTTAGACTTATTGGTGGATGATCTCCCGTGTCTATTTCCATCGTAACTGTCCGCGTCTTACCCAATTCTAAATCATTAACCGCAAACACATCTTGATTTTGCTTTATAAACTGTTCTAACACTTCCTTATTTTCCGGCGAAGCTTTTAACTGTGACAGCAATTCTTGTTCCCTTGTTATTTTGTCTAGTGAACATATATGGGCTTTATTTCTTCTATATGGATGGATCAATTCATCCATTCCGACTTTCCCTCTTCTTCCGCGTCCGCGTCTGTCACTTCTCCTTTCACTAGAAGTTTCCAAATAACTTGTTCCCGACACTTCTGTTCTATTCGTTGCTAATATGTCACCAATGTTATGATCTAATTTGGCTATCACACATCCTCTGTATAACTTGATTTCTCTCCCTGTGTTGTTGATAACCATTACTGGAAAGGTTAAGTGTTTATCCAACTCCATTATTCCATCTGGAACCTCCAAACCAGGCTCATCAATTATTTCCTCTTGTAACTCAGTGATTCTGACTGTTTTTCCTTCCACATAATATGGGTTTCTCTTCAGCTTCGCTTGTATCAAATTAACCGACTGTGGTTTTAACGTCGTTGTCATTTTAACCCTAACTAGTGCTGCTATATGCATATCCTCTTCCATATCTATATATACGTCTCTGAATTTTAACTTATGTAAATCATAAAAAAGTCTTATTCCATTCTTTATCAAAAAATCTCTTCCTATCAACATATTTCTATTTAAACCCCTCACTACATGAAAAAGGTGTCTTATGTTTATCCCCCCTAACTTAAAATTGATCATTGTTTGTCCAACTACTTGTAAATTCTGTCCAGTAACAGAGTGTAAATTATTACTACACTTAAATACTCTACAATTTCTTACTATTTTGTGCAAAAAACTTTCTTTTACTACACTAACTTGAGCTCCCGAATCTATTAACGTACGAACTCTATACTTCCCTATTTCTAATATACACGAGCTATAGTCT
The DNA here is from genome assembly GCA_014155875.1 of Cepaea nemoralis. Lineage (NCBI taxonomy): Eukaryota > Metazoa > Mollusca > Gastropoda > Stylommatophora > Helicidae > Cepaea > Cepaea nemoralis. The sequence goes on from JACEFZ010011507.1 coordinate 26,847, forward strand.
GTTTTATCTTCTATAAATTTCTTGACTTCATCCAGTTGAAAATATTCTCTGTTCGACCTATTATACTTGTTATTAACATACTCTCTAACACTTGGGACCCTATTATTTACCCTCCTATCATCGGTCCTGTCTAATAGGTTGGGCGCCAGTTTTCCTGTGTTCTTGTACCTGTAAAGTTCCTGTGTCCATCAACAACATTCCTACTCACCCTATTATTATCATGTCTACCCTGTGTATTTGACTGGATACGCCTGTTATTACAAAAACGAGAAACATGTCCCCGTTGACCACAAACCCAACAGACAATATTTGTGTTATTTGTGTTTCCCACTGACTCACTTGTAGGGTATCTCCCATTTCTTCTTTCAACATAATCGTTCCTATTTCTACCTTGTAACGTTTGTATACCGCCTCTCCTATTCCATCCGAATCTTGTTTGTCCTATTTCCATGGGTTCCTCAACTCTATCGTCTCGACTACTTCCCACTTCTCGTCCTGTTCTTAATCTAAACCTTCGTCTCAAATTTTCCTCTTGTACCGCGATATCCACCGCTTGTGATAACCTCTCAGGGTTATCCCTCATCAGCTTAAGTTTCAAACCATCAGATTTGATGCCATCCACAAAAATCCCTACTAACATCCTTTCCACCTCCTCCCCTCGCACATTCTGTCCTAAGAATGCTTCTTCAGCCAAGTTAATCAATCTGTCGCTAAACAACTGTACCGTCTCTCCGTTATTTTGTTTAGCCTGCCTCAACACCGAAAATGCATGTTGTGGATCCGTAATTTCTGCATATTTCCTTGCTAGGTCCTCTTTGAATTGTTCCCATGTCTCATCTACCCTAGCCTCTAACTTTCTTCTTATATGATCCGAGACCGGTTCTGTTGCCGTCTGATAAGCTAGTCTCATTTTCTCTTCATCTGTTGCCGAGATCAAATAGGCATATTTTTCTATAGAGGTGACCCATTTCTTATAGTCCCTAGCCTGTCCACTAAATTTCACAATTTCTGTTGCCATCCCCTGTTGTTTGATCACCATATTAAGTCGGCCTACTGCTGTTCCTACGCCTGTCAGAACTTGTGCCAAGGTGTCCTGTTCCGCCATGCTGAAAAAAATAGTAAAACAAAGCAAGCAACCAATCACACAATTATAATTTCCCAAATCCCAACCAGCACAATTCAGTTGGTTATAATATTGTAAGATATTACATTAATCAGAAGAAGCACCAACGATGTCCTGTCTGAGCATAGGAAGAATGAACCCTGTCCTCAATAAGACACTCAAATTTGTGGCAATCAGAAGGTTCCTTGTAGATATTTGTTTCTTAGACCATAATAATGTCCTGTACTCCACTCTAATTAAGAAATTCGGAACCTCACGGGAGACCTCGAAATATACAACTCTGAGTCTATTTCCTTAATTACTCCGTTACCTTCAGTTCAGTTCAACCAACCAGATCCCGCATTAGATGAAACTTAGTCTCAGAACTCAGGTGGTGGAGTTCAGATACCACTTCTCTTCCCTCAGGTATTTTCGTCCTTCTCTTGGGCTGCCAGAAAATTTTTCAACCCCTGGTCGGGTCACATCTCATGGGCTGCCGGAAAATCTTCGACCCCTGGTTGGGTCCCTTCCTTGATTCTCAGGTGGGTACTTCAACGTCGTATGGAATGGGTCATAGGATTGACAAGGCCCAAAAATGGATCAGGTGTGTTTGGGTCGTAGGATTGACAAGGCCCAAAAATGGATCAGGTGTGTTTGGGTCGTAGGATTGACAAGGCCCAAAAATGGATCAGGATCAGCCAACGGCCAGTGATGACTTGACCTTGAAGTTAAATTGGAGGCAAGTCCCTTGAAAGTGGCAAGGTTCAGGCAACGGCCAGGTTAGGCCCCTTGTAAATGATTAAGTTCAGCCACGGCTCCAGGAAACCCTTCTTGTCCTGGCAGTTTTGTCCTGATTCTTGAGTATTTCGCGTGATAGGCCATTATCTATTATCTTCATAATTTTTCTTACAGCATGCCGCCAGTGGATAGTTTTTGTTGGCCGGCCTAGATCAACCTCAGATTCTCGGTCGGCGGCACCATTTATTACTCCTTTAACAGTGTCAAAGGAAGTAACAAGACTGGATCTGGACTAAAACATTATATTTTATTCTCAAGATGACAGGCCGTGTCTTCTCAGCTGGACCATCGGATGTTTACTAACCTTAACAACATAATACGTCACGATTGAGCATCTCCCACCCCTTTCAGTCTCAATGCTCAATCGTGCTGTATCTGAGTTTCCCACTAGATTCTAATAATACCCAACTCTGTTACATTGACCACGATTGATTCGAAAAGAGTGGCGGACGCATTGATGGAGGCTTTTACTAGATTAGGCTTTCCTGATCAAATTCTGAAGGACAATGGGTCCCAGTTTTGTGGAAAACTCATGGAGGAGGTATTTAGGGTGTTCCACTCTAACCACATACATACCAGCCCTTACCACCCTCAAGCCAATGGACACGTAGAGCGTTTCAACGGCACGTTGATGACAATGCTCAGGAAACTAGCGCAGGAAAAACCTGATAGGTGGGATCAATATATCCCAGCAGCACTCTTTGCCTATCGGGAAGTTCCTCATGGCTCAACAGGACTACCACCCGTTACGTTGCTGTTTGGTCGTCCAATCAAAGGACCGTTGGAAGCCATGTTGAGGAGTTTGACTGAAGAGGGGACGTCAGAAGAAGTGATATCTTCTTACAAATATGTGGAGGAACTGAAAGAAAAACTCCACAAGGGATGGACTCTGGCAAATCAAAACTTGAAAAAGGCCAGGAAAATACATGCGGCTTACTACAACCGTAGGTCTAAAGACAGATCTCTAGAGGTGGGAGACAAAGTCTTGTTGCTACTCCCAACGGGAAACATCAAACTGGAGATAGGTTGGCAAGGACCATTTCCCGTGGAAAGGGTGATATCCAGAACCAACTATCAGATCCGGATCCGGGGAAAGTCGAAGATTTTCCATATCAATCTCTTGCGGAAATACGAAGAGAGACCCGGAGACAAGGCAGCTCACCTCATGGCAATGGCAGTTGCAGTGGAGACTGAAGTGGGAACCAACGAGGGCAGGGAATATCCCCTGGTACACCAGGAAACCTACAAGGATGTACAGGTGAACCCTGATCTGACCTCCCAGGAGAGGGAAAAGATAACCCAGGTTCTCAAGTCTCATAAGGGGATACTGACTGATAAACCAGGACGAACGAGGTTGGTTGAGTTCGAGATGACTTTGACCACGCAGGAGCCTGTTCGTCAAAAGGTTTACCCAGTGCCATTCTCTAAAGAAAAGGCCCTGGAGGAGGAAATACAAAAACTGCTGGAGGATGACGTGATTGCACCATTCACATCCCCATACCAATGCGGGGGTAGTTTTGTTACGCAAACCAAGTGGAGAACACCGGTTGTGTATAGATTACCGACTTCTGAACAGTCATACACAATTTCAGGTGGAACCTTTGCCGAATCCAACGCAGTTATTCGCTAGGCTCCATAAGGCTCGGTACTTTTCAAAGATAGATCTGAGTCGGGGGTATTATCAGATACAAGTTAAACCGGAGATTCGACCACTGTTGGCTTTCAGTACACCCAGTGGACACTACGAATTCAAGGTCATGCCTTTTGGACTCAGCAATGCACCTAGTGTGTTTACACGCATGATGAGGACTTTACTTGTTCCTTTACAGGATCCGTCCATCATCTCATTCATGGATGATATTCTGATTTCCAGTGACAGCTTGGATGACCACTTGCAATCCTTGGAGAGAGTGTTTAATAGACTCAAGGAAGCGGGGCTTACCGCTCGTCCAACCAAGTGCATGATTGGTTACCAGACTCTGGAATTTCTAGGTCACACCATCACTCCAGGACACATTGTCCCAGAAGAGAAGAACATGGAAAAAATCAGAAATGCACCAAGGCCAAAAACGAAGAAGGATGTGCGATCTTTTCTCTCGTTGTGTGGGTTCTACCACAAATTTATCCCACATTTCACTGAACTGGGAGCTCCATTGACGGAAACCTTGAAAAAGGGATTCCCGGACCAAATCATTTGGACACCAGAATGTGAGACTGCCTATAGTCAGTTAAAGGAGGCCTTGGTCAGCAAACCTGTATTACAGCTCCCTGACCTTTCCAAACCATTTGTGTTGAGAACGGATGGGAGTGCGATTGGCATTGGGGCAGCCTTGTTACAGGAAGGAAAAGACGATGCTTCGGTTTTGAAACCTGTGGCATACGCAAGCAGGAAACTACTCCAGGCTGAGAGGAATTATTCAACCGTCGAGAGAGAGAGTGCTTGTCTCTTGTATGGGCAGTGCAAAAATTCCAGCCCTATTTGTATGGAGTTAAGTTTCGAGTCCAGTCGGATCATCAGCATCTGATGTTCCTGGCTACTTCTCAGAAGCTCAACGCCCGTTTGATGCGGTGGTCGTTGCTACTTCAACCTTAGAATTTCACAGTGGAGTACATTCCTGGAAAGGAAAATGTTGGAGCGGACTTCTTGTCAAGACACCCAGCTCCTGAAGAAGAAGAATGAATCATCTGGATTAAACTTACGGTGGAGAAGAGTGAGATGGACTACTCTCTTAAGAGAGTATGTCACAAAAATAAAACACCGCGTTTAACCAGTTGATTACTATAGAGACTTTCTGATTAACCGGCCTATCTGCAAAGCCAAAACTATTTTAACTAACAGAATAAACAAATTGGATGTCAAAATCCCCAGGACGGTCAAAAGTTGCAGCTGCACGTGTTTACATGGGGTCGACAAAATGGGAACATTTGGAAGTGAGTGAGATGAATCTATACACCACTTTGACTGTTCATAAACAGTCAGAGATTTAAGCGGAAGTACTCAGCTCGGGAGAAAACAGTCCGTCTGTCATTTAGAGTTTCCGGACATCAAGCGAAATGGCGGCTTGTTATTGAAAACTGTTGTTGGGATCATACAGTAACTCGCTAGCTTGGTGTGGGAGTCAAAACAAGTGATGACAACTCTGACATTGATTGAGCCAGGGAGGATAGATTATTGACAATGGATGATATGCCCAAATAACACCTGTGTGGCCATAAAGAATACCGTCACATGACCAATTTTAGGTTTTGCCATAAACCATGATTGGGAGAAAGAGTGTTGACCAAAACCGTGGATTAGGATGGACGTGTTTGTGGGAGAGCTCTACAGTGTTCCATACCAGTTACGAGGAAGTTCAACACTGGGTTTGATGAAGTGCAACGTCAATTAGACATAACACCAGTTGGACACAAAAATGTTTCTTACAAAAAAGGAATAACGTCTGAGAAGAAAGATGGTTCACCTAAGATGGGTGATGATTGTTAATGCATCACACAGCATAAGAACATTGGTACCTAAACAAGAACATTAAAATATAATAGTCACATGGTGTGATATATTCTAGTGAAATAGTTCAAAAGACATGATACCTGAACCTAGACAGACACTAGTTAGGTTCAAGTATATTAACAATAACAGTTATACCTAAATACTCACTACAAAGGATTTGTGCATTCTTTAAGAACGATCGGACATTATGTGCATTGGGCAACCGGTCCATGATCAGCTGTAATTTACAAACAGTATCTATTTCGGATGATCAGGAAGATGGATTACCAGGTAGCTACAGATGACAGTCGGTGTCCGGCAGGAGAGATACAGTACCGGGTGAGGTGGACTTGTTCTGACTTAACGTGCTGTGGTGTGTCCTTGCAAGGATGAACTGACTATGCTATTATCTGAGGGTCCGATCCTAAACACATTATAGAACACATCACACATTTTCTTCGCATACACGTCTCACGTACATTACACTTCTCTTTTAATAAATTAATCTTTATTAATTTTTAGAAGCAAGAGTTGTTGAATATGTTGCGTTGGGGAAGTATGAGAGGGGGCATAGTACGACAGTGAGAGAGTGATAGGAAAAGGTGTCCATGGGCTGATGGAGTGTGTTGGACGGAAGCTGGTGGATTCTCCAGGATATTGATAGGAAAAAAAATATATTATAATGTGGGTGTTGACTTCCCTCACTCCAGGGACGACATTTTAAAGGAAGTCACGACAGTGTCCAAGTGTGGCTGTTGGTGTGTCCAAGTATGGCTATTGGTGTGTCCAAGTATGGCTGTTGGTGTGTCCAAGTACGGCTGTTGGTGTGTCCAAGTATGGTTGTTGGTGTGTACAAGTACGGCTGTTGGTGTGTCCAAGTACGGCTGTTGGTGTGTCCAAGTACGGCTGTTGGTGTGTCCAAGTATGGCTGTTGGTGTGTCCAAGTATGGCTGTTGGTGTGTCCAAGTACGGCTGTTGGTGTGTCCAAGTATGGCTGTTGGTGTGTCCAAGTACGGCTGTTGGTGTGTCCAAGTATGGCTGTTGGTGTGTCCAAGTATGGCTGTTGGTGTGTCCAAGTACGGCTGTTGGTGTGTCCAAGTATGGCTGTTGGTTTGTCCAAGTATGGCTGTTGGTGTGTCCAAGTATGGCTGTTGGTGTGTCAAAGTGTCACGGGATACTGCGAGTTTAGTGATTCCCCGATAAACTGGAATATAAAATTACTTGGAATGTATGAGGATGAAAAATTATTGACAGTTCGTCAGAATAATAATCGAGTACTTCAGTATGAGGTGAGGACAAATGGACGGGCATTGACCGACTGGTATAGAAGTAAGATACAGTTGTCAGGGGTCATTGACTGCCGATCTTATCGGACAAACAACCGGAGACGGAAGGTTGAGGAAAACACGAAGACGTGGATCAAAGCGTTAAAACTGATTGATGTACGAGAGTTTGGGAAAGCGGAGAAAAACGGGACGGAGCGGCAACGAACGAATACGTGATTTCACAGACTTTTGATGTGAAGGAAACGGCAAATTAGATTGTTAATGTAGTGACATCAAAAGAGAACGGAGAATTGGAAACTGAGTATAAATAGTTGTAAACTGGTTTTTGTGGGGAGTGTGCTACCAACCTGGACGGAGAATGGATATATGCGTCCTGAATTAGAAAAGAAATACTAGTCCCTTATTGTTTAAAGGCGATGGGATATTAGTGCTTCGGTGCTTGTGTATTTCGATTCATGGACTAACATAGATTATATAAGGTAATCTAGCCTTAGCATAGGGAACTAGGTGTCTGGGCTTGGCTATTACCATTTCCTTCTTTTAGCTAATCGTTTAGACTTAGTGAACTCATCTGTCTTATGTCAGAGTATCTTTCGGAAGCGTCTGAGTACGGCTGGAGAAAGGCTCTCACATAAGAATTAGTCTGAAGCAGACTACTATCACCTTGTAATATATCTCCCACAGGTTCTACGAAAACTCCTGACATCTTAAGAAATAAGATTATAGACGGTACTTCACTTGTGCAGAGATACAGCACCTCATCTTAAGAAATAAGATTATAGAACGGTACTTCACTTGTGCAGAGATACAGCACCCCATCTTAAGAAATAAGATTATAGAACGGTACTTCACTGGTGCAAAGATAACCATTCACATACAGGAGAACTCTGTAATTCAAAAGTATCCAGGTTAGAAAGTGATGTAAATGACGTTAAGTCTATAACGGCAAAGTGACATACGCTAAATATAGGTGACTGGTTTACTCATATAAAAGAACCAGGGAGAACTGAAGAACAGTTTCCAGGCCTACCACATTATCAATTAACTAACTGTAGACAGTGGTGATGTGTTTTCAGTGATGGATTTTATTAACGTCCAAAAAGAAAACTCTGTCTACTTCAAAGACTTACCGTGATCGCATTATTTTAGGGTGATCCAATTGTGAACATTTTTCAATATTGGATTACATCCAGACTCAAGTGGAACGGAGCATCCAGGGTGAGAGCTGTCCATATATGTGTGATGTCTTGTTGCATGGCCGTATACAGATGAGAGATGTGATACGGAGCATAAACATTCAGAGTCCTACTTCGCACTCACAATAGAAGACACTACAAATTACATATACACATTCAATACATACAACTGACATAGTTTTCAGCAATAAATATTTTATTAATTGTTGGAGGAAACTGTTGTCAGGGTATGTTATGAAGGAATAAGAGAGAGAGAGAGAGAGAGAGAGAGAGAGAGAGAGAGAGAGAGAGAGAGAGAGAGAGAGAGAGAGAGAGAGAGAGAGAGAATAGAAGACAGAACGGAGCAGTGTAGACAAAAGTCTGTCAATAATTCCCAAGTATAAGGATCTTAAAGGTGTGCTTGTTGATTCCACTGTCCTCCAGGGACGACAAGCGACACCAAGTATGGCTGTTGGTGTGTCCAAGTATGGCTGTTGGTGTGTCCAAGTATGGCTGTTGGTGTGTCCAAGTATGGCTGTTGATGTGTCCAAGTATGGCTGTTGGTGTGTCCAAGAACGGCTGTTGATGCAATCAAGTATGGCTGTTGGTGTTGTAACAAGCTACGTGGAGGGTCCCAAATAGCCCGGTCACAATGTTTAATTAATCTTCTAAAGCCCTGGCTGGAATAGGTCTTTACCTGCCAACCCTCCTCCGTTTTCCCTGGACTCACTGCCTTGCCTAAAGGGGCCCTGCCGTCAG
>JACEFZ010011508.1:0-67500 GCA_014155875.1 Cepaea nemoralis
CTACTATCTGCATTATCCAATGCTTGTTCTGAATTTGGTTTAACAATTAGCAAACATAAGACACAGATTATGTCACAGAAGAGGGTGGGGTACCATAAATCTTTATTGACGACGCCGAAATGGAGATAGTAGATCATTTAACATATCTAGAATCCGAGATAAACAGCTAATTATCCCTAGATCAGGAAATCAACATTAAGATTGGTAAGGCAGCAACAACAATGACCAGGTTACGAAAGAGTCTATGAGAACAGGAAGCTTACTGCCAAAACAAAAATCCTTGTCTATCAAGCCTGTGTCCTTAGTACTCTTCTTTATGGCAGTGAAGCCTGGACAACATACTCACACCAAGAAAAACGTTTAAACAGCTTTCATATGCGGTGTCTGCGAAGAATACTTGGTATTAAGTGGCAAGACAACAAATCACAAATACTGAAGTATTAGAAAGATCAGGTTGTGTGAAGGTATATTCCATGCTCAGTCTTCGAAGACTTAGATGCATTGGGCACGTTAGGAGGATGAATGGTGTAGAATACCAACGTACATTTTGTGTGTGTGGTGAATTACAAATGGGTAAGAGATCTAGGGGTCGGCCTCTACTACGATACAAATATGTGTGCAAGAGGGACATGATTGATACATGCATTGATAATGCACATTGGGAACAAGTCGCCGCTGAAAGTGTTGCATGGAGGGCAAATATCAGAAACGGAATAAAGACAAAGGAGAACATTATTACAGATAAGTCACACACCAAGCGTGTAAGACGTAAGATGATGCATGATAATGAAAATGACCAGGTGCTCACACGCATCAACTGTGAACGAACATTTACAGCGCGAATTGGTCTTAACAGTCACATTCGCCACCGCCATGGGTTGTAGTTATTAAGACTTTCTGAAGCACATTGTAACAAACTATCGTCTGTCAAGACGGCAAGGTACCAATGAATAGTAGTAGTAGTAATAGTGGTAGTAGTAATATTTGTAGTAATAGTAGTAGTAAAAGAAATAGTAGCAGCAGCAGTAGTAGTAGTAGTAGTAGTAGTAGTAGTAGTAGTAGTAGTAGTATAGTAGTAGTAGTAGTAGTAGTAGTAGTAGTAGTAGTAGTAGTAGTAGTAGTTAATAGTAGTAGTAATAGTAGTAATAGTAGTAGTAAAAGAAATAGTAGCAGTAGTAGTAGTAGTAGTAGTAGTAGTAGTAGTAGTAGTAGTAGTCGTCGTGGTCATGGTCGTGGTCGTCGTAGTAGTAGTAGTAGTAGTAGTAGTAGTAGTAGTAGTAGTAGTAGTAGTAGTAGTAGTAGTAGTAGTAGTAGTAGTAGTAGTAGTAGTAGTAGTGGGCAATTTTCAAGGCTGCCATGCTCGACACACTGGAAAATAAATGTGGAACAAAGAACGTGGGGCAGGACAACAGATTAAGAACAGCTTGGTGGAACGACTAAGTTAAAGATAGCATATTAAAAATGAAGGTAGCGTTTAAAACTTGGATCACAACCAAATCTGAACAAGACTATGTTCCTTATGCCAAACGAACAATTAGAGCATCTAAAGATGAATCCTGGAGAATATATGGTGAACAGATGGCGACCCGTAGCAAAGACTACCCAAGGGAATTTTATAAACGTCGTGTCAATACAATGAGAGAGAGAGAGAGAGAGAGAGAGAGAGAGAGAGAGAGAGAGGAGAGAGAGAGAGAGAGAGAGAGAGAGAGAGAGAGAGAGAGAGAGAGAGATCCGTGCTGCAACCCAGCCACCTTCATAAACAGAAAAAGAGGTATACCAATATTTAATCCACAACAAAGAATATCAAGGTGGGCACAATACTTTCAAGAACTACTTTTCCCCACACACCACATTGAAAACCTCACTTTTGTGCCTAAAATGTATGGACAACAAGAATCAAATTTCATACCTGCAGGAGTCATAAACAGTTTTACAGAAAAGTCCTAAAAACAAAGCACCGGTTCCAGATCGAATAATCACAGAAGCTATTCAGGCCTGTGGGAAAACAGGTGTTACATGGCTAACAAGACATTTTAATACAGCATGGGAAGAAAGAAAAGTTCCAGATGATTGGCAACAGGCAATAATAGTACAAATATGGAAAAGGAAAGGCCATGTTAGAGAGTGCAAAACATACAGAGGTTTATCACTCCTGAGCCATATAGGGAAAACGTACGCAAACCCATTGGAACAGAGAGCTAGACTCATAGTTGAACAACAGTTAAGCAAAGTACAATTCAGTTTTCGGAAATGTAAGAAGTGCACTGATGCACTATTTACACTTAGACAAATATGTGAAAACACTATCGAATATAGTGATCAGCAGAATATCGTGTTTGTAGATCAAGAAAAGGCTTTCGACAGAGTAGACAGATACAAATTATGGACCATCCTTGAAGTCTATGGGATACCAGGCACTTGCTAGAAAACATCATATCCACGTATCACTCGAGCCGAAGTGCAGTAAGAACACAAGAATGTATATCAGATATGTTCACAGTCAATACAGGGTGAGACAAGAATGTGTGCTCTCTCCTTTGCTATTTAATATCTACATGGACAGAATATCAAAAGAAGCAAGTCTTGACAGAACAGATTCAAAACCTCCCCCGATGTGTCTCCACCTTGACGTGGTGGGGGAGCTTGCGTGTCCCATCGACCCCATTTGCTTGCCGATGGATGAAAAACTACATATCGGGACAGCTTATGGATAGGGACCAGACTAAGAGAGACACAACCTGCTGCTCTGCAGGTATAGACTGAGGATAACAGTCAAAAGTCTTAAAAGGTGCACGAAGGCAGACGTTTTGTGGTCCGGACAAAACTCTTAAGGCTCCCTTTCGAGGGCTGTGGCTGAACGCCTCTAAGCCACAAACCCTCGGATCTGAGAGCCAGGCCGATACCAGTCCTACCGGAAACTCTTAAGGTTCACTGTCGAGGGCTGTGGCTGAACGCCTCTAAGCCACAAACCCTCGGATCTGAGAGCCAGGCCGATACCCGTCTACCGGAAAATAGAACATGATACTGAGCAAGCTACATGATCAGGTCTGATACATGTTCGAAGGCTCTCAGCTGGGGGATATGAGAGATGCCCGGATGAAGGGGCCTGGCCGTTTCCCGTTCACTGCTGCACGAAGATAAGGTGCTGAGCCGGCAGCACATGTAGCCTACCTCGTGAGCGAGTACAAAAAAGTCAGAAAAGTGCCCCAGTCGAAGGGGTTACGGAAACTGTCTGTATCTAACTCATAGAGAGTGTAGACAAAAGTGGAAGAATGTCTCACCAACGCGAAATGGAACGCACGGCGAGCGAACCTATTGCGTGGTCTGAAGTCACAAGCAAAAGCTTACCGAGTGGATGTCACTCGCAGGTCTGACCGCTCCTGGTGTGTGATTGAGCGATCAGTGGCAAGTGGGATGCCCAACACATGGAAGTGAGGAATTAAAGCAGCCATGAGCAGGACGTGGAAACTTCCTTGGGTGAGCCCAGTCTCAGAGCAATATGTGCCGGCTCTGCAATTATGGAAGCCTCCTTGGATAGCGAGATAATGCCCATGGTCTGCCCCTGCCTTCCCTTGAGGGCAGACCACGATATCGTTGATCGATCTATCTTGACCAGCTGAGATGTGGGTTACATTACAACAGTCTAACGTGTCTCGAAACCAGAGGAAGGCTAACCTCACTAAAAAAATGCCCGCCGGAAGTCGGAAGTGTCGTCCTACGGGTGGCAAACTAAAAATTGACACTACGCATTTACGTCCGAGTGAAATGTCTCGTCCGAATGTCTCCCGTGCTAGGAACAGCTCTGACTACCTAGTTTCCGAATGCCGCTCTTGTTCGGAACAGCTCTGACTAGGTAGTTTTTCCGAATGTCTGTCGTGCCTGGAACAGCTCTGACGGGCGCAACGACAAGCACATGTGCGAAAACTCGCTGAGTGAATACCTTCTGCAGACCTGTCTGGTTTGTGCAGGAACGGCCCGGGGCGAACGAAAAGCCCAATATATTGAAGTGAGGAATAAAGCAGCCATGAGCAGGACGTGACCATTCCTCGGTGAGCCAAGTATCAGGGCGTTATGTGTCGGCCCTGCAACTATGGAAGCAACCTAGGATGCGGAAAATGCTATGGAACTGTGCCTTCCTTCTCTTGAGGGATGACCGAAGTCCTCGACTGTTCGAGAACTTGACCAGCTGGGATGTGGACGGTACCACAAAAGTGAGAGTCTCCCAGGATTGCTAACCTGGTCAAAATGCCGCGAAAGCCGGATGTGTGACCTAAGGGTTTTCAACCCAAGGGTGCCTAAACGCACACCGCAATCACATCTGAAAAAAACACTCCGGATGAACGAAAAGAAGAAGAAGAAGATTCAAAACATGCTTTCCCGTAGTTAATTTGAATAACGAAGACACAAACCTATGTAGTACGATTTATTGCCTGGCACATTTCGCTGCATCTCGTCAGGTACTAACTGCAGTCACACAACGTAGAGTAAAACAATTAGATTAATCGTTCAAGCTGAAATATACACATGTTCGCACAGTAATATCATTTCTTTACCATGGTAATTTTAATTGACTATCATGAGCGGCTGGCCGAATGGCTAGAACGCCAGACTCTCCTTCGGGAGACCGAGGTTCGATCCCTCGGTAAGGTGTGAGATTTCTTTCTGTCCGGGGCAAAAAGAAAATCCTAACCTGCACAGTTCGCGGCGACTGCACTAGCCAGGCGGCCTTTATTCTTCTGGCTCAAGACCCCTCTGCCATACACCGCAAGTACTATATTGGCAGTAAATGACAGTGACAGTTTATCATGCCTTTCTGTTTGCACAAAATAGGCTTGTGCAGATAGATCAATATCGCTTCTGCAAACTTTAACAAACGACTATTTTGTGTGTGAAACAACACGCGAAAAGCGCTGTCTCTATCAATGACATGACCGGTTTCCAAGACATAACGTGCAATGGACGACGCCGGAAGTTTATAATTGTTGTGTGTCACACTTCCCATGATCCCATTGCTTGTGTGTAGTTTCTTGTCAAACCCATTTTGGTACGTGCTCAACAATCCTGATGTGTAACTGCCTCTCTGTTCGGCCAATGAACAGATTCAGAAAATTTAGAAATCTTTACTCCAGATGAAACAACTGATCCACGGGAAATAAATGAACTTCTATTTGCAGACGATCAGTGCATGTTTTACAGCGATAAGGGCAGTCCAAAAAATCATATTACTAAACTGAGTTCAACCTGCAGCAGATACAATATGAGTATAAACACAGCCAAAACCGAAGTAATGCAAGTTAGCAGATCGTCGGCCCCACTAAGTATACAGGTAAATAGCACAACTCTGAAACAAGTTAACGAATTCAAATATCTTGGAAGTATAATCACAGAAGATGGCAGACTGGATAGAGAAATCGAAATCAGATGTCAAGAAGCTAGTGCACTTACATATCAACTATCACCCTTACTGAAACATCTAAATATACCCATGTCCGCAAAACGACAGACTGTAAACTGCATATTCACTCCAACCCCATGCTACCAATCTCAAACTTGGACTTTATCCAAATCACACTTTCGCAAAATCAACACTTGTGAGATGCGATGCCTGAGGAGAGCTGCCAACTTAACAAACCAAGTCCGAGTAAGAAATGATGTTATCAGACAGACAGTTGTGCCACATTTATTGAAAGACAGAAGATCAAGTGGGTTGGCCATGTCGTTAGAATGCAACACCAACAACTACCATCACTGGCCTTACATCAAAGATCATCTGCGACGAGACCTAGAAGACGTCCAAGAAGAAATGGATTGACGATATCAAAGACATTGTACAATCCCACGGAATGACACTATACAGTGCCGCCCACCGCCCGCTGAAGCGCAAATTGCAATTCTCCCCACGACGCTTGACCTCAGAAGTAGAAGATAATGAGGATGATGATGATGATTTGTAATAATGGAAGTACTAGTAGTAGTAGTCACATTAGTAATAGTATAAGTATCAGTAATAGTATTAGTAATTGTAGTTGTAATAGTAGTAGTGTAATAATGGAAGTAATAGTAGTAGTATTCATATTAGTAATAGTATAAGTATCAGTAATAGTATTAGAAATTGTAGTTGTAATAGTAGTAGTAATAGAAGTAGTAGTAGTAGTAATAGTATTAATAGTAGTGGTATTAGTAATTGTAGTAGTAGCAATGGTAGTAGTAGTAGTAGTAGTAGTAGTAGTAGTAGTAGTAGTAGTAGTAGTAGTAGTAGTAGTAATAGTTGTAGTTGTAATAGTAATAGTAGTAGTATTACTAGTAGTAGTAGTTTAATGATAGCAGTAGTAATAATAATAATAATAATAATAATAGTAGTAGTAGAAGTAATATTAGTAGTAGTAGCAGTAATAGTCGAAGTAGTAATAGTAGTAATAAAAGTAGTATTAATAATAGTAGTAATGGCTGTACTTGTAATAGTAATAGTAGTAGTAGTACTAGTAATAGCAACAATAGTAGTATTGATAGTTGTAATATTAGTAGTAGTAGTAGTAGTAGTAGTAGTAGTAGTAGTAGATGTAGTAGTAGTAGTAGTAGTTGTAGTAGTAGTAGTAGTAGTAGTTGTTGTTGTTGTTGTTGTAAAAGTATGAGCAGTAGTAGCAGCAGCAGCAGTAGTAATAGTAGCAGTAATAGGTTACAATTGATGACGTCACAATCTGGATCACCCGATCTATAATATAGTGTGTATGTTATCTTTTTGGAAAACGTTTATTAAAATGTGATAGGTTACAATTAACTAATAGGTACATTGTCGATTACATATAAAGTCGTATATTAATAAACCTAGGAAGCAAAATGACATCTACAGGGGACTCAACGCCAGAAATATTATCTAGAATCGCACTGGCATCTAGTGCCTTCAATAATCTGTCAAGCATCTGGAAATCAAAGACACTCAGCAAACACACAAAACTTAAAATCTTCAACTCTTGTGTGATTCCAGTGTTAACGTATGGATGTGAAAGTTGGAAATCAACGGTAGCTTTAGATAAAAAATTAAACAATTTTGAGAACAAATGTCTTAGAAGACTTCTAAACATCCACTGGACAGACTTAAGAACCAATTCACAAATAAGACAAGAGGCTAAGCAAGATACAGTATCCAATTTCATAAGAAGACGCCGTTGGAACTACATCGGCCATGTACTCAGAATGGACAAGTCAAGACTCCCCTACCAAGCCCTCATATGGTCACCAGTAGGGAAAAGAAAACGGGGAAGACCAAGAGAGACCCTGCGTAGAACCATCATTAGAGAAGGCTCATTCAATGGCCAAGTAAATATCCAAGATCTACAACAGGTAGCAGCGAACCGCCAGGCATGGAGAGACAGGACTTCTGCCCTATGCGCCGCCTTAGGCTCAAGAGGAAAGACTAACTAACTAACTAATTAATAAATTTATTATGTTGTACATGGTTAGAGATTAAATGTGGGACCATTATAATAATCGCATTATTAAATTAACAATTACATAATAATTACTTCTAACAATTACCCGACCACGTAAAAGTTGGACGGAGGGAATAGCAGAGTCCATGGGAATATCGATATATGAAGCCCATAATCGGGCACTCTCACGATGTTTATGCTTCACCTCGACATCGCAAGGTACAAGAGGAATATGATGAGATGAGATGATATAACAATTACATTCACATGAATTAATTGCTACACACAATATGTACATTATTATGTTTTACATTGTTATGACATACAAGTTGAAGCGGTTAGAATGAAGTCGCATATTATCAACTACATAATAATTACACTAATCAATTATCAATTAAATATATTACTATCATCATCTTCAATTCTCCACGTCACATTATCTAGATCTAAGCTGTCCTTTCCGTATACATTAATTGTATCCCTCCCCGTTTAATAGGATTCCATCGGCGTGATATTTTTCACCAAAGGCCATCCTCCTTGTTATCATCGACTTCTATTGCACCACAACCATCTCAAACTCTCAGTTCCTCGTACTATGTGTGTGTTATGTTTTTTGTTTCTTTTTGCATATCCTTTACAGGACATCGCTGTCAACATCAGCATTTTCCAGCTGATTGTTGATTTCTTGGCAAGATTACGCTCGGTAGTTTGCCATTGCTTTCTGAGCCGACCGGATCCTTACTCTCATAAGTCACTGGCGTCGACTCGAACCGCTTCCCAATTCTCGTGCGCTCACGTAAACCACGAGAAGTATTCGGGGTTACGGAGAAAGCTGCTAACTTACTCGGCATGGAGGTCGGCTCCTCGTACTATATTAACTACATTTTCTTCATTGTTCTCTTGGAGTCTGTTTTTTTTATTTTTTCCAAATCATTACATTGATCTACATTTTCGTCATCAATTTAGCATCGCTCATCAACGAATTCCTCAACTCTTCAATGTTTATTGTCTAGTCGCATTTCTCCAATTCTGTGAGCTTCAGCATAATTGTTCGAGGCAATAATTTCACAAAATAATAAGAAAACCATAAAGATTGATAATGAACAAAGTCAATATCAACTAATTAAGAGTGGTGTGCGACAGGAATGTCTAATGCCTCCAGGTCTTTTTCCCTGTATAGTGAAAATATTCTTAGAAATGTAGACGATATGAGAGGAATCACCTTTGGGGACATAACATTCATAACATTAGCTATACACAGGATTTGCAACATTTAGTAGATGCGGTTGTTGTACACAGTGATTAACTAGGGTTAGAACTGCATTGTAAGAAGGCAAGATTATTGTCGTCACTAGGAAGAAATAAATGCGACAGTGTAATATAAGATAAGGACAATGGGGAAGGCAGAGAAGTAAATTCTTGGTAGCTTGATCACGTGGCAAGATCGATAGAAGAATACGGAGCTAATCCATGGATGTGGCGATCGTGTGAGATGGCGTCGCATGGCCGCCCACGCTTATCGACATAGCACATGATGATAATCATTTATGACTATATATATACATATACCGGCTCCGTGGCTAAAGGCTTGCGAACACGGTTCGTGAGTCATACCAGGCGTTCGAAGCTCAGCTGCGACCGATTTGTGCAGCAGACCGTTTCGCGTTGTGTTATAACGTGCTAGTATGGGAGCAGGTCGTTCAGAAAGCAATGGCAGACTACTGAACTTGCCTAGTACATCAACAGCAGCTGAAAAATGCTGGTGTTGACTGCAACGTCCAGTTAAGGGATACGCAACATTTTTTTTTATATACACATACAAATAAGTATGTGTGAGTGGGGATGTGTGTGTGTGTGTGTGTGTGTGTGTGTGTGTGTGCATATGAGTGTGTTTGTATGGGTGCAAGCGTTCATTAGAAATAATTTTAAAAGAAAATGTTGATACCACAAGATGCTGGAACAACTGGATATATGTGAGAAGGCACTAAAAACTGGAATACAAGAAATAACAGGGGAGAGAACAAATAGACATAACGTGAAGACAGTCAGCTAAAAGTGTAAATGAATGTTTTTGTTGAGATGAGCAACACCATGCTGCACAATAAAACGCAATCGATTTGGCAGAACTAATCATTAGTGAGAACATAGATGTGCACAATTGAACTTGTAGCCGGGAATGTTGTAGGAAACTGGATTAAGATACATTCTGTTAAACTCCATCGTGATGCTAGGGAATTTATGATCTGAACATCTTTTCTTACGCTCTCTCTCTCTCTCTCTCTCTCTCTCTCTCTCTCTCTCTCTCTCTCTCTCTCTCTCTCTCTCTCTCTCTCTCTCTCTCTCTCTCTCTCTCTCTCTCGCCTTATATCTTTCTCTCACATACCTATGAGCGTACCTGAACCCGCCAGGTTCTGGCGTAGTGTCATTTATATATATATATATAATGTCTTCTACATGTGTGACATCTTCATATTTGTTATCTTTGATTAAACTTGCCATTATGATATGTCTGCGTTGTAAATATGTTTATTAAGGACCCTCCTTTCTCCTCGTCTGTTGTCATGGGCCCGTCGGCATCCCTATATATTGTTCCAAATGTTGTAGGCTGGTCTTTTCTAAGCATTTGCCTGTGTGGTTTCCAGAATCTACCTAATGTTTAATAACCCCCCAACTAATTCATGACATTATCCTATTGAGCGTTTATCCCTCTGCTGCATGGAACTTGAACTCGTTTACTGCCTCCGTTTTAAACGTGTCCGCCATCTCCAGTTCCTCTTGGTTGCTTAGAGGTGTGGCAGTAATTTATGCAATAACTTAATTGTAGCTTTCCTTAACTTCTTCACAAGTTCCATATTGAGGACCCAAGCAGTGATCAATGGTGAGGAGACCCGTTGAGTTTCGGCTGACGACCGCGGGTCCAGCTTCCCGATTACTTGCCGAGGACTTACCGATGACGTTCGGAGGACTCCTCACGGGTGAAAAAAAAATGGGACATCTCGGTCAGCTGAATTTTTTTTCTGGGGAGAGAGAAATCTCGGTCGGCGGTAAATGTGTGGTAAAGTGGGAGAAAAAAAGTTTGGAAAACGCGGTAAATATAAGTGAAAATCTCGGGCGGGTGTCTGGCAAATAGAAAGTTGTAATAGTTGGTGTGACCTGTGAGGCAAGGACGTGAAAGGGTGGAAAAGTCATTAAGTTGTAAGAAGTGTGTGAACGACTTGTGAGCGAGTGTGGAGACGTGAAAAGGTATGAAAAAATTGTGATTGTGTTAAAATATTTTTAACTGTACATAAGTATGAATAGTTGCGGTGGTGACGTGATTCTGGGATACGAAGCTGTGATACCACTACTACAAATACTAATAACTATGCTACTGCTACCACTACAACAATTATGTTACTATTACCCAGTGTTGTTTTTTGGTAGGTGGTTGTGGGTGCAGTTGGCTGCAGGTACCTTTGCTACTGCGATATAGAGGGTGGGGTGATATAGAGAAACATTTCAAATATATAGTTACAGAACTAGACTGGTACAATTGAGACCAAAACCTAGCGCAACAAATTGAATGGGTGGAAGAGGAGGGAGAGGATATATATATATATATATATACATATATATATATATTATATATATATATATATATATAATATATATATATATATATATATATATATATATATAATGAAATAATAATATAATAATCTATATATATAAAAGACAATGTATGTATATATGTAAGTCCTTTATGTGTTCGCGACGGTCTATCCGATTGAGATGAAATTTTCTACAGATGTTCTTCTAATTCCCGGGCAGCCAACTGGCATAGTTTGTTAGTTTATAAACAGTTTTTTACGTAATAAATTAACATTGCAATATAATATATAAAAATAATATAGCAACGAGACTTAACTGTAGAAAAGTTATATCAAAGGACATTACTTTTAGTAGCATTGCTTTATTATGTAATTTATATAATTGTTGCATTTGTCTTAAAATTCGTTATCTACAGTCATATGCGTTATAATATAATGATACAATCTTTAAGGCATTCTCAAAGTTTTCATAAAAATAATGCATTTATTTTAAATACGTGAAAATTTTCAAACTCATTTTTTTACGTTTAAAGAATTTATCTACAGTCATATCCGTTATGCACAAGGTGATAAAAAAAAAGTTTTCATTAAAAATAATTTATTTATTTTAGATACGTGGAAATTTTATTTGTGTACATTTTTGGGGAGATAAACGTGGTTTTCCTTCACACTTTGGCGTTTACAGGTACACAGGATTTGTTTTTCCGTTCGCTTGGCCGGGAGAAGGCCAGTACAAAAGTCACACTTGCATAAAATGTATATGCGTTACTTTTATTTTAAAAAGACATTGTGTTTGTATATATTTTATTTTCATTTACATATTTAGAAAAAGATGCAACAATAGTTGGCCGTGTGTGCGGTCAACATCATGCTTTCCAAACATTTCATTCAATGGTGTGGTGTGTGGAAAGACATTCTTAAGTTAATTTTTTGGGGGGTTCATACTTTATGCATACTATGTAAATATATCATTTGATGTTCAAACGCCCTGTTAAACAGACCTACACAAATACCATATACGCAGCACGAATGTTAAAATACTAAAAGGACATTATGTTTGTAAACAATTAACGTTTATAATTTATTAAAAAGGTGCAACAAAAGATTGCCGCGTGTGCGGTCAACATCAGGTTATCCCAACATTTCATTCAATGTTGTGGGTGTGAAAGAGACAGACAGACAGACAGACAGACAGATAGACAGACAGACAGACAGACAGACAGACAGACAGACAGACAGACAGACAGACAGACAGACAGACAGACAGACAGACAGACAGACAGATAGATAGATAGATAGATAGATAGATAGATAGATAGATAGATAGATAGATAGATAGATAGATAGATAGATAGATAGATAGATCTCCGCCAGTAGCTGGACGAAGCCGGGCCGGGTCAGCTAGTAATAAAAATATAATAAAATAATAATAAAATAATAATAATAAATAAATAAATATAAAAAATAAATATATATATATATATATATATATATATATATATATATATATATATATACTATATTATATATATATATATATATATATATATCATATATATATATATTCGGAAAGCTGAAGAAGAAGAAGATATATATTATATATATATATATAATCAATTTGATTATTGCTTGCTTGACTTTAGGGCGGCGTGGTGTGCCTTGCCAGTGAGGAGACCTGATCTTTCGGTCCACATCGACTGACGGACGCTCTCTACTGACGAGCCCTAACGATAGCGAAACTCGAGTATTGTGCTTCCACATTGACGTGGATAAGCGTTTAGGTTTATACCAGAATACGATCAGCGTTGCCAGTAGTAGGTTGTGCTCAATATTTGAATCTCAAATCCCGAAACAACAAAATAAATCAATTTGATTATTGCTTGCTGGACTTTAGGCAGCCAGATGTGCCTTGCCGGTGAAAAGGTCTGATCGCTCGGGTCCACATAGATTGACGGACGTCAGTCTCGGCGATCGGGAAAATCTCGAGCTACAGCTTACGATGGGTGACGTTGTAATATTATGTTGTGATAATTTGGCCGTGTCAAGCGGTGCCGCGACGTCTAGTGTTTACACACCCGCTTCACACGCCAGTTGCTTGCTTGCTTGTGTTCGTTGGCTTGAGCTCCAACGCGAAGTCCTGTATGTCGGATGAAGGCATCCTGTTGTCCAACATCAGTGTGATGTCATAGAGGACCTGAGTTTTGCGTGAGTATCCGTTGTCCCATGTCTGGCATATTGGTGTGCAGACTGGTGTTCCTCGCCGTACAGGCAGACACTCTCCGACTTCGGAGGAATCGGCGATCCTACTGACTTTAGCCAGGACCCCGAAAGGACCTGTTGCCCTGGACACTCGACGAGGACGCGTCAATAGATCTTGGCAAGTATATAACCGGCCCTGGTGCCTTGGAAACACCTCTGCGTCCCCACACGAAAGTGATTCCGGGCTTGTTTCCGGTTCCGGTCAATGATGTGCACTACTGACGAGCTCAAACGAAAGCTAATCTCGAGTATAGAACTTTCACATTGACATGGATAAGCTTAGGTTCATACCAGATACGATCAGCGTTGCCAACAGTAAATTGTGCTCAATATTTAATCTCAAATCCCGAAACAACAAAATAAACACACACACATATATATAGATAATATATATATATATATATATTATATATATATAATATATATATATATATATATATATCATATATATATATATATATATAACAAAATGTATGTGGGTGGGGATGTATTGGATGCGTTCGATAACGGTCCATCCGATTGAGATGAAATTTTCTGCACGTCTTCTTTTCATTCCTGTGCAACCAACTGTCATAGTTTTTTATTGTAGAGTTAGCTATTTACTTACAAAAATTTAATAATTAAATTACATGACTTAACATAAGATAAAATATATAAAGGGGCATAACTTTTAGTAGCATTGCTATATCTTAGGTTAAGTCCCCTGGCTATAGATAGATAGATAGATAGATAGATAGATAGACAGACAGACAGACAGACAGACAGACAGACAGACAGACAGACAGACAGACAGACAGACAGACAGACAGACAGACAGACAGGCAGGCAGGCAGACAGACAGACAGACAGACAGCCGGGCCGGGTCGTCAGACAGACAGACAGACAGACAGTCAGTCGGAACGGGAACTATATGACTACTTATATGAATTAAATGAGATGCTCCCCCATCACTGACTGGGCGAAGCCGGGCCGGGTCAGACAGACAGACAGACAGAAGAACAGACAGACAGACAGACAGATAGTCGGGAACGGGAACAGAGCTTATACGACTACGTATATGAATTAAGTGAGATGCTCCCCACCAGGGACTGGGTGAAGCCGGGCCGGGACAGACAGACAGACAGATAGACAGACAGACAGATAGTCGGAACGGGAGCTTATATGACTACTTATATGAATTAAATGAGATGCTCCCCACCAGGAGCTGGGCGAAGCCGGCCCGGGTCAGACAGACAGACGGACAGATAGACAGACAGACAAACAAGCAGACAGACAGACAGATAGATAGATCCCCCCAGAGCCTGGGCGAAGCCGGGCCGGGTCAGCTAGTGCGTGTGTGTGTATATATATATATATATATATATATATATATATATATATATATATATATATATATATATATATATATATATATATATATATATTGTTTATTATTGTAAAATTAGTGTTAAATGTGTGTCTTCTTATATTGTAACCAACGTAAAAACAACAGTATGCAAAAAACGAACAACAAAAATCGGCCGTAAAATCAACAGTATACATAAAAGGAAAAGCAAATCGGCCTTGGGTTACCAAATTTTATTATTACCAGAGGGTGAGTGCTATAAAGTAAGCCGTGAAGGTTGAATGACAGCTGAGCTGTTCACCCCACAACACGCGGTAAAGTAATCCAACAAAACGTTACCATGAAAACGGCTTATTTGCGCTAAAAGAACTGGTCTAAAGACACTAGAGGAACCATACATTTTCCATATAATCAGGTAGATCTCGCCATGGAATTTCACGACGTTGCCTGGAAAGACGTAGTAATGATAAAACCAGCCACAATCGCACCACACACGGCACTATACCAGTTGGCGAAACAAGACTTGAAGGTGACATTGGAGGTCTGGAAAAGTAATTATCAAGCGCTTTACCGTAAGGAACAAACGAGTCACAACCTTCAGTTGACAATTACTTTTTCTTGCAGTGGCCTTCTCCCTTCAGACAAGCAACCACCAGTTAGATTCTGCTGATCAAAGAGGCTAGTTGTATTTTATAGTGCGGATTAAGTAAGTAGTGTCGTGGTAGTAGTTATATATATATATATATATATATATATATTATATATATATATATATATATATATACTAAGCGAGGCAAAGTACACAAGAATGAATATCCACTATATTCACGTAGAACATTTACATAAGAGAAAACAACTGTTCCATAGAAAATAAACTTCTATTTGCAAACGATCAGTGTTGTTTTATAGCGACAAGTGTAAAGTTTAAAAACTGTTTTTTATCAAAACCAACATCTGTGAGATGAGATGCCTGAGGAGAGCTCCCAACTTAACAATTCGAGACCTAGAATGAAATGGTGTTATGAGACAGACTGTGAGATTAACACCTTGTGACACATTTATTGAAAGACAGAAGATCAAGTGGTATGACCATATCGTTAGAATGCAACACCAACAATTACCATCACTTGTCTTACATCAAAAGATCATCTGCGATGAGACCAAGAGGACGTCCAAGTAGAAAATTGGATTGACGACATCAAAGACATTGTAGAATCACACGGAATGCTGAAACTATCCAGTGCCGCCCATCGAGGGCTGGAGAGCAAATTATAATCCCCACGAGGCTTGATGGCAAAAGTGGTCGACGATGATGCTGGTAGTTGGTATAATATTATGCTTAATTAGACCAACACCAGGAAGAGTCAAGTAGCGGACAAGGTAATAACAGTTTGTCTTCTGTGTTTTGTATGTTTCGTGCCCACTACAGTAAAATGAATAGCAAAAAATACTTCACAACAGAAAAAGAAAGATGACAACACGATATAAAAATGGGGGAAAATACCACAACTAAAAAACAAAAAGCTAATGAAGTCCGAAGATGTATAAATATATAAAAATTTGTATATACTCTTCATAGAGCACTTATAAAAATAAGTACACGCATTTATAAAAGTAAGTACAAACATGTATTTAAAAAAGCATTTATATTGATATAACAAATGCTATTAACTTTTCATGTAATAGCAGAAATAATTTATATATTTTACAACAGAATAATCCGTATGTGTTTATAAATCTATCAAATATACTCTATTTCTGTTCTAGAAATACGTTTTTTCTGTAGCTACAAATCTTCGACATTTCTTTTCATATCTAGCTTCTGCGACATTTAACAGTCACAGTTGAAATGTTACTGCTGTACTCTCGCCTTGTCTGTTGTAATTTTACTGTTAACGTCATGGAACCAGCGGTCTAGTCGCTTGTCGCTTTCGGCATTGACAATACTGATGTCGTGCAATCGTTTCTCAATAAAGAATATTTTTAAAACTCTGTATTACCCCACAAAAAGCATTTATATAACAACATGTTCTGAATCTTTCACATTTATAATTAAAAAAGGACAACCATTTATTTTAGAAAGCATATATATATACTTGTCTCTTGATGTAAAAGTATGATAGGGCGAATCTGTGTTGTATGTATAGACAGCAGAGTCTTGTCTTGAATCCTTTATTTGTCCCTCCACTCCACTCTTGGGTGTTGAGTACTTCCAAAAATATTTCCTTGTTTGGTGAGCGTTGTGGTGTTGGTAAGACCTTTAATACTGATTTTATCATAGTCGCTGACACAAATATACGTCTTATTACAAACGATACCACCCCCTCCCCTTCATACTCTAATTTAAAAGACCAGGGGTTCTCTTTTCATAAACCTTGATGTCCTGACATTCCTGACAGGTAGTGGTGCAAGGGATAGTTCTATGAACAGGGCAGACTTCAGACGGGAACCACTGATATAGACTATCATATTCTTTTCGTAGGCGTGGTCTAACCACCTTCAGAGTGCGTCTCAGCGCTAAGAGCCAAGTAGAGAAAGTCAGTGTCCATTTCACAAATCTGAAAGTCACGATGATAGACACATACTGATAGACAAAGAACCCAATCTGTAAATGGAGATCCCAGACTGTCCTTTTTTACTGTCGTTACTTCAAAAATGCTATCAGTAAGTGGGGTCATTTTCATAAACAGGGAGTTATTTACTAATTTTGTCGTGTTATCACCTTGACAGTAGGACTCATCTGAATGTTTGACCTTGTTGGTTAGTGTTTTGCCGTAAGCGGCATCCCCTAACAACTTCATTGTCTCTGTCTTAATAGTAGAGGCAGTATTGCTGTCACCTTCACGTCTGGCATCAGACACAATATCCCCAAACTTTTGAAAACAACTAACCGGTTGATATTCAATCAGCTGATATATTTCTGCGACTTCTAGTCCATATGACAGATACCACTATAAAAGCGGGGTGGCCAACATAATCTTTTCGCCAATATAAATAACTATTAACGTGCGACGTGATCCTGTCATCATATTATGCGACTCGGCATACTCACGCATAAAGTCACTTATATGCTCCCTACCTAACTCGACGTTTTTGAAGATGGGTGTAATTTCAGAAAAAATTATCTCTGAGAGGGTCTGGTACATGGATGTCACAGTCTATCAAGGCAAAAATACTCGTCTTTTACAGCGTCGAGAATCTTTGTCGGTGTAATAGTTAAGCGATCTAACCAGGGTGTGACGTCTGAGAAATTCGTGTCTATGAAACCTTTAATGTCTCTATCAGTTTTGTTTAGTTTCTGCCACTCAAATTACCACATTGAAATTACATTAATTTATTTAAAAAACGTCCATTCGCCAGATACGCACAATCTCTTGTGTCTTTTCAAATAACTCTGCTAGAGGTTTATTATTGACGAGGTTCACCTCTCTACCATCTCTACCATGTGTCAAAGGACACTGTTGATGCCCATGAAATAAACAGCCGTGAAATTGATAAACTTCTTATCCCACCCGTCTACTCTAATATGTCGACGTCCCAAACGCATTTCACCATCATTAAACTGCGTCTTCAACTCTATGTTTTCACCGTGAGCGACCCAAACTAACAATGCTCTACACTTGTGTATATACTTGTTAACCTTATGGGCTTTGAATCAGTCATCTTTTTATCTTATAGTAGGGAGGTCTGTGGGTATCTTTTGCACTATACCAAATAGATAAAGTGCAATCGCGTCAAAGCCTTTAATCGTTTTTACTAGCTTATTATCCCCGATTCTGGTCTGATCTATCTAATGGTTTCTATGAAAGATTATGGTTGGCCATGCGACTATATCGTCTCTTAACAACTCGTGTAATTTACTCACCTTCTTGCAACATAATCAGAATACTACCTCTTTGGGAGGGTCTTAAAAAGATCATTTAGAGTAACCCCTCTGACATAAATGGCATCTTTAATTATGTCTACACCTAACTTCTTGTAAAAACTAACTTGTGATTCTAAAGCCTCGATAAATGGACCAACGTCCTTGTTATTATACCATACGAGAAAATCCTCTAAGGTAGTCATTTTTTGTTCAACCCACACCTTCTGGCACTCTTGATGTTCTGCCTCTGTAACAATCCTGTTTTAAAGTGGTGAAAAAATGCTGAATGAGGTTGTAATTTTGTTTATTTTAATTTTTCTATGTCTGTTACGTATTCGTAACAGACATTTTCCTTGGTTTCCTCAACACCATAAAACGCTAGGTATTTTGAATAACCAAATCCTGGCGTTATATAATTACTTATATCTACGAACTTCAACTGATCCGTGACAATACACATACAATTATTATTTCTTTTAACTACAAATTTGAGTGAAGATTCTTCTGATGTAATAAAGTATGAGATCAAATATGGATTAAGGAGGTTAATATCATACTTTCCAGAGATAAATCCTATCAATGGTATCTGTTGTAATTAGGCATCTAACTTTGTTGTCAGAGTTGGCTGATTCATCTCACCCAACGTTCTAAAACGTCACAATATTTATCGCGCAAACATTCATAGGCTTTCTCTGCCACTTGTTGTAGATGATCAAGCATTCTATTAACTAAACATGCGGATCACCTGATGAAATAAAACAGACTTCTTGAACCCGGGACATTAGACGCGAATGGACATGACATGGGAACATGTTCTACTAAAAATTGTATTGAAGTAGTAGGACTTGGAAGTTTGGAATTTTGATAATGACACTCGTAGTCGTATGTAGCTCTGTACGGGTAAACGTACGTAGTATTGACTGAAATACCTTGCTTTGCAATTAATTCCCACACGGTTTCTGATGGACTGTAGACCACTTCTTAAAAATAAAATGTGGTTTTAGCCTCCATTACATGTATTGCAATGTTTCTACATTTTACACAAAAACGTCCACAATTCCCCACATTTTGGGCAAATACATCAGTGAGATACTCTGTCAATATCTTTATTGTACATGAAATGGTCTTTAAACAATAATAGTCTTAATGTGTTCTCATATTTCCCACTCCCTCTAAGTTTTGGTACCAAGGTCTGCTTTTGTTGTACTCGAACATATCTATATTAATTCGAAAACATTGATCTAAATTGAGGATATGAAGTAATTCAACACCAGGAAACGTGAAGACTCTAAATGTTGATGTTCTTTCCACTCCCTAGCTAAACGTTTGGTGCATGTCCAAAGTCTTTTATTAATCTGACTTTTGAACAATGCCACACAGCTAAAGAAACAAAAGTTATCTGTGTACATTTTGTTCGTTGTGTCACGTTGTAGTGTGTTGATTGACTTGATTTTGCATAATGTGTAATGATATGTCACCTAACCAACAGCCTATCTGGACCTCATAGATGTGAAAGAGGTAAAATCATGTGGCATATAGCGTGTATTTACTGTCTTGACGTTGTTGTACAGCGTAGGAAAGAATGTCATGTTCGTGTACTGTTTTTATGAAGGCATCAAAGTCGTGTCTGTTAGTAATTAGAGCAGGAAATTCTAAAACAGAACTGTTGTTAAAAGAAGCGTGAAAGAAGCGAAGGTCTTGTGTTTCTCTATGTCTTAGACCTAAATTATTGCTCAGGTTTAACTTAATGTGCTAATTTGGATGTTGAAAACTTTATACAAGGTATCCGTCCAGTTGAGAGGCTTTTGTATCTCTGGACTAATAAAGAATGTGTATATCGATAAATATTTACTAATCTTGTTATGTGTACTGATAGCTTCCCAATTTTCTCTATATGTCTGTAGAAGATCGGATCGAAGGATGTGAAGTGTCTTTGGTTCCCCGGCTGCTAAGATGTCCGCTTCCTAGTCTATCAGTTGGTCAAGAATATTCTCGTCTGGCTGTGTCTGACCTTTAGTTATGTCGTCTGATAGTGTCTGACGTTAGTTATGTTTGGCTTCAGTTGGCTCTGTCCTCTGGTGTGATGATGACGATGATGTCGTCTCT
Organism: Cepaea nemoralis; assembly: GCA_014155875.1. Taxonomy (NCBI): domain Eukaryota; kingdom Metazoa; phylum Mollusca; class Gastropoda; order Stylommatophora; family Helicidae; genus Cepaea; species Cepaea nemoralis. The sequence continues at coordinate 20,596 of JACEFZ010011508.1, forward strand.
GATGTTGTAAATGCAGTTGTCGCATTTGATGCTGATGTAGATGTATAAATAGGTTTCTGGTGATGTGTTCGTAAGTGGCGTTGAAGGCTATCCTTCCTATTATACAGATTGTCCCATAACTGACAGGGATATATTTGATCTTTCATATCGTAAATGGTCCGAATATGGCGCGTAAGATTATTCTTATCACTGAAGAATTTGTCTCACATTGAACACTGGTGGCGGTAGTCTGCTAATTGAGTGGACAGTACACTATGAGGATGCCGAAAATATACATGTGGCGCTGTCCTCGGGCTTTATGATGATGTCTGTGATTTTGTAGAAGCGGTTTTGACATTTGATGCTGATTAGATGTATCCATAGGTGTCTGTTTATGTGTTCGTTTGTGCCGGTGTATGTTGTATTTTCTGTTGAAATGGTCCGAATGTGGCGAGTGAGATTGCATTATAACTGATGTTTTGTCACACGTAGGACACACGAAATCAGATTTGTTAGTACTGGCCATATTTATAGACCAAATCGTGCTGCTAATGTGGTCCACGAGTAATCACCACGATGTCTCAATACATCAAAAACTGTTGTTTTCGGTTGTCTAGGTTCACCAATGTTTTTGCAATCACTAACAACACCACCACTATATGCCGTAATGTCTTAAACTATGTGAGTGCCCCAACATTGCCGAATGTCAAGTTCTTCACGAGTAATTGTAAGCCTTTTTGCGAGCATGGCCTATCAGTATATCAACACCATGATAATGTCACTACTACGCAACACTGCGTGTGGTGAGTTGTGACCTGTAAACACCTGTTTACCACCGTTATGTGAGAACACGCACTGTTGAAAGCTGCACACTTTCGCTTATAAAATCACACCAGTTCTTGACAGATGATATCACAAAGCGACGTTGTTACTGCAACAAGACCATGACAATTAATATCACACTTCACTGGTAAGTTTGGTATTAGTTCAACGACACTGATACTGTTTATTAGGCAACCAGGCTGCTAGTAGCACTGTATGTGACAAAGTTTTCATTGGTAAAACCAACACTGGTTACCACCGAAATCTCCGGTGGAGAGAGTTGTTCTAGTATTGTAGTCTGATACAGAATGACAAGAGACTCGGTTATTTTTACACTAGCTACCCACACCCACAATTCCACCACCCAATATTTCCAAACCGCCACGTGAGCACCACGGTGTCATGTGTACAGTTTTTATCATAGGCCCACAACAGATATCTCCTCTCCCCTGTTGGGTGCAAAAGGCAGGGAAAAAACACGTCAAAAAACAGGGTATTGGCGGAGTGCGCACACAGACCACTCAGCACTTTTATCCCCACCACGCTAACCAATCTCTGTTTACCAGAGCTGATATGTTTTGGTGGGAAAATAACTGGCTGATGTTATCTCACGCAATAGTTTCTGGTCCAGGCCAAGGCTATGACCTGGTTTTCGTTGTGTGAATCAACAGTTTCATTCAGCGCTGTAAGTTGCTGACGTGTTTTGGTAGAAAAATAAATGGGTGATGTTATCTCATGCAATAGTCCTGGTCAAGCCAAGATTATGACCTGGTATTAATCGTCTCTATCAACAGTTTATTCAGAGCAGGTACGATGCTGACGTGATTTGGTGGGAGACGTAATGGATGATAGTACTTCTCACGCAATAAACTACTCATAAACATTTTCTGGTCGAGGCCAAGGCTATTGACTTGGTTTTTCGTTGTCTAACTCACCAGTTTCGTTCAGAACTTGCTGACGTGTATAGTGGACAATAACTGCGTGATATTATTTTCGCACTAAGACCGACCTAATTACTTTATTCGGAGGTTATGTTTACGACAGAAAGCAGATTTTCTTATGTGTTTTTTCTGCTGACTGACATCCCTGTTTTTTTTTCTGGTGAAACTTCGCCTTAGTAATCAGATTATATACACGGTATAAAATCGAGCTGTCTGTAGTGCTGGATCTTTACAACCAAAGCTACCCAGCCCTGCGAGTAGAATCTTTGTGTTACAATCGACGTGGATCAACTAGCTTTGTTAAAGTCTGTGTTGGTGTATGTCCACAACTAAAGCTATTTAGCCTTGCAAGCAGAACCATTTTTTTTTGTTTGTTTTACAACCGACATGTATCATCTTGATTTGGTAATGTCAGTGTTGCTGGATATCCACAACTGAAGCTACTCAACCTTACCAGGAGAACTTGTTTTGTTTTACAACCGACGTGGATCACCTTTATGTGGTAAGTTGTTTTATCTATCATTTGTTTATATTCTTTTAAAGTAAGTGTCATTACCATCTTAGTGGGCATTTTTATGTCTAATTCACCAAAGAATCTTCTTATATACAAAGTAGTCGTACCTCTTTATGATGAGACAACAGGGCCTTGGTACCAGTAGAGCATATTGTGAAGTTAGTGAGCGCCTATTTGTCGACCGTGATGGAATGGACAACCGATGACCTCATAAGTTTTGTATGTTACACTATACTCGACACCATTTGCCTTGTAGTTACCTTTTAAATGTCGTATCGTTGTTTGCTCGTAATGGGCATGCACCCCGGATGCTGTCGCTTTGAGAAATGATCGATATCTCACAATGAGCCTTTTTCGCGGCACTGGAGACACTATCAATAAGATGATAGAGTGGTGGGTTATGGCGTCATCACCTCTTAGAACTACAAAATACAGATATTTCAGTAACACCTTACATGGCATACAACACAAACTATCTTTATACTACATACGATATACAAATACTTAGTGAAACAACAAGCACCCTCGCTATTCTACTACTCCTACTATTACCACCATCACCACCACCACCACCACTACTACTACTACTACTACTACTACTACTACTACTACTACTACTACTACTACTACTACTACTACTACTACTACTACTACTACTACTACTACTACTACTACTACTACTACTACTACTACTACTACTACTACTACTACTACTACTACTACTACCAATATTATTACTATTTGTATCCATGGTGTTGGAGATCATAGTTTATGGAGTGTCATACTGACCGAATAGATGTTGTCTACCAATAAAAGCCATGTGAAATGTTACCAGTTTGTATATTATTATTTTTGTTGTTATTGTTTTATGTTGTGCCTAAACCACTTGACTACCTCTTACGTCATCGCTCACTTTAACCACCGTCGTTTCACTACACGTACTTTCCCTGACAATTTAAGTGGTCACTCGACACTTGACCAGTACTTGACCATTGCTTGACCAGTATTTGAACACGTCATCTACCACTTTATCCACTACCGTTTCACTACACATACTTTCCCCGATAATTTAAGTGGTCACTCGACCACCCCTTGACCACTTGACCACCCTACCACTTGACCACTACTTGACCACCTCTTGATCATCACCACATCACAAGACGCACTCTCCTCTATAATTTAAGTGGTCACTTGACCATGTGACCACTGCTTGACCACTACTTGACCACCACTTGACCACGTCAGCGATCGTTTTAAACACCACCATGTCACTACACGTAACTTCCTCTACAATTTAAGTGGTCACTTGACCAGTTGACCACCGCTTGACCACCTCTTGACCACTGCTTGACCACCTCATGATCATCACCATATTATTACAACTACTTTCCACTAAAATTTTCCTCACTTGACCACTGCTTGACCACTGCTTGACCACTAATTTACCACCCTTTAATCATCACCATATCATTACAACTACTTTCCACTAAAATTTTCCTCACTTGACCACTGCTTGACCACTAATTTACCACCTTTTAATCATCACCATATCATTACAACTACTTTCCACTAAAATTTTCCTCACTTGACCACCACTTTACCACTACTTGACCACTAATTTACCACCTCACGATCATCACCATATCATTACAACTACTTTCCACTAAAATTTCGTCACTTGACCACTACTTGACCACTTGACCACTGCTTGACCACGTCATCGCACACTTTAACCACCACCACATCACTACACGTACTTTCCCCTTTAATTTAAGTGGTTACTCCACCACATGACCACCACTTGACCACCTCTTGACCATTACTTGACCACGTCATCACACACCATTAACTATAAGCGGTCACTTACTATGTTTGTTTTTTTTCCTTCTATATATATATATTTTATTAACATTATTATATACCTTCTTTTGATCGTTTGTTTTCTTTATTGATGTTTCATGTTGTATTTTTTTATATCGTACCTATAATTACTTGACCACGCACGCCACCTATGATGAGTCACTAGACCACGTCACCTCTGATGAGTCACTTGACCCCGCCCACTTAAAATAATCATATCAGGAGTTATCGCACTTTGAGGCGCAAAATCGATAAATGCTAAAAATAGATTGCAATTTGCGCCTCAAAATCGATAAATGGTTGATTTATATAAGGAATGTGCGCCTCAAAAAACGGGCGGCTTTTGTACATATACACTACTCAGGTCCAGCAAACCGGTAGGAAATTTATTTGTTCAAGTACTATTGCTCGAGAATTATGGAAGAAATTGAAAGAAAAACGCAACTCTATCAGCGTTCACGCCGGAAACACACAAAAGGTAAACAAGCAACGTCCTGTAAACAACAACAAGCAACCAACAACAGCTACATTTCGAAGCAGACAGCAGACATTCGGGACTTGGAATGTTACGGGTCTAGGAAACAAGGAACCAGCTCTCGTAGAATTTATGAAAAAGTCAAATATACAAATATTAGGACTCGCAGATACTAGGGAAAAGGGGCAGAACACAAAATAAATACATGAAGGTTACGTTCTTATATGGAGTGGTGTCGACCAGCGAGCTACAGCTAAACATGGAGCGGGTTTTTAGTTTCATCCAGAAAAAGTGAAAGCCATTATCAACACTAAATTTATATCGGAAAGGATAAAACTGGTACAGATCAAAGAAGGAAATAGAACAACAACTTTTATACAAACATACTCCCCATGTAACGACACTTACAGCGACGAAGACAAAGACGAGTACTTTGATAAACTTGCAGACACATTAAATAATGTCAGGGAGACAGATGCACCTATTGTAATGGGTGATTTTAACAGAAGAATACGCACATGAAGAACACCGTGGAATGAATGCATGGGGCCATTCAGCGACACAGAGACTGATTATAACAGCAATGATCAACTCAAAATATGCTCCGAACACGGCCTAATAATAGCAACTAGTTTTCAACATCGTCGTAGCCACACCAAGATCTGGTATAAATGGAATGACATAGACCAAGCATCTCAAATTGACTTTATTCTAATTAGGAAATCAGACAGAGGACTACTATTAGATTCAAGAGCACTCCCAAATACAGACGTTGATACTGATCACAAACCAGTCATAATAAATACGATTCCAACATACAGGAAAATAAGAAACAAAAAGGTAACAACACATGTCATCAATTATAGGAGGCTTCAGGAAAATACGGTTAAAGACGAATTCAATCAAGAAATCAAAAAACTACACAAGAACATCCCTGACGATTACTCAAGCGTAGATAAGGAATGGACAATTTTCAAGGCTGCCATGCTCGACACACTGGAAAATAAATGTGGAACAAAGAAAGTAGGGCAAGACAAAAGATTAAGAACAGCTTGGTGGAACAACGAAGTTAAAGATAACATATTCAAAAAGAAGGTAGCATTCAAAAAATGGATCACAACCAAATCTGAACAAGATTATATTACTTATAGAATTGCACGACGAAATGTCAAACGAACAATTAGAACATCTAAAGATGAATCCTGGAGAATCTACGGTGAACAGATGGCGATCCTTAGTAAAGACTACCTAAAAGAATTTTATAAACATGTCAATGCAATGAGAAACAGAGATGCATGCTACAACCCAACTACCATCATAAACAGCGGCAGAGGTATACCAATATTTAATCTGCAACAAAGACTAGCAAGGTGGGCAGAATACTTTCAAGAACTACTCAACCCCACACATAACATAGAAAACCTCACTTTTGTGCCTAAAAGTCATGGACAACAAGAACCAACTTTTATACCCGCAGAAGTCAAAGCGGTTATACAGAAAAGTCCTAATAACAAATCGCCGGGTCCAGATGGAATAACTACAGAAGCTATTCAGTCCTGTGGGAAAACAGGAGTTAAATGGCTAACAAGACTTTTCAATATAGCATGGGAATAAAGAAAATCCCAGAGGAATGGCAACAGGCAATAATTGTACCAATATGGAAAAAAGAAAGGCAGTATGAGAGAGTGTGAGACATACAGAGGTATATCACTCCTGAGCCATATAGGGAAAATGTATGCAAAACTATTGGAACAAAGAGCTAGACCCATAGTCGAACAACAGTTAAGCAAAGTACAATTCGGTTTTCGGAAAGGTAAAAGTTGCACTGATGCACTATTTACACTTAGACAAATATGTGAAAAAACTATCGAATATAGTGACCAGCAGAATATTGTGTTTGTAGATCAGGAAAAGGCTTTCGATAGAGTAGACAGATACAAATTATGGACCATCCTTGAAGACTACGGGATACACGGGCAATTGCTAGAAAACATCATAGCCATGTACCACTCGAGCCGAAGTGCAGTAAGAACGCAAGAAGAAATATGAGATATGTTCACAGTCAATACAGGAGTGAGACAGGGAAGTGTGCTCTCTTCTCTGCAATTTAATGTCTACATGGACAGTATATCCAAAGAAGCAAGCCTTGACAGAACAGATTCAGAAAATTTAGAACTCTTTACTCCAGATGAAACAACTGATCCACAGGAAATAAATGAACTTTTATTTGCAGACGATCAGTGCCTGTTTTACAGCGATGAGGGCAGACTACAACATCATTTTAATAATCTGAGTTCAACCTGCAGCAGATACAATATGAGAATAAACACAGCCAAGACAGAAGTAATGCAAGTTAGCAGATCGCCGGGCCCATTAAGTATACAGATAAATAGCACAACTCTGAAACAAGTTAAAGAATTCAAGTATCTTGAAAGTATGATCACAGAGGATGGCAGATTGGACAGAGAAATATGTCAAAAAGCTAGTGCACTTACATAACAACTAACACCCTTAGTTAAACATCCAAATATACCCATGTTCGCAAAACGACAGATAATAAACAGCATATTCACACCAACACTATGCTACCAATCTCAAACCTGGACGTTATCCAAATTACACCTTCGCAAAACCAACACCAGCGAGATGAGATGCCTGAGGAGAGCTGCCAACTTAACTATCCAAGACAGAGTAAGAAATGCTATTATCAGAAAGACTGTGGGATCAACTACTTGTGCCACATTTATTGAAAGACAGAAGATCAAGTGTTTGGCCATGGCGTTAGACTGAAGCACCAACAACTACCATCACTGGCCTTACATCTAAGATCATCTGCGACAAGACCAAGAGGACGCCCAAGAAGACAATAGATTGACGACATCAAATACATTGTACAATCACACGGAATGACACTATCCAGTGCCGCCCACCGGGCGCTGGAACGCAAATTATTCCTCCCCACGACTCTTGACGGCAGAAGTGGATGATGATGATGATGATGATGATGATGATGATGATGATGATGATGATGATGAACTTTCATACTTATGTGAGATGAGATGGAAGGGATCGGGCAAAATTATAAACGAAAAACACACAATTATTTATTCTGGAGGGGATACACAAGAAAAAGGAATAGGGCTAATATTTGATAAACAAACAGCCAAATCATTTAGTGGTTACTGGTGTATTTGATGGTCAAATTGAAAGGCAAACAAATAGATATAACTAGTGTACAAGTATACGCACCAACAACATGCAGTAGTGATGAAGAATTACAACAGTTTTACGATGAAGTAGACATGGAAATGTCTCAAATTAAATCACAAGATATAAAAATAATCAATCAATCAATCATGTGCAATGCCGGAAAGCGTGGGCGGTCATGACTCGCATTAAGCGAATCATAATGTACTAGGCACTTTTAAAGAGGTAGTTTGCCGTTGCTTTCCTCTATGGCAAATAATACAAGGTGATTTCAATGCAAGAGTAGGAAAAGGAATAATGGTGGATGTAGTGGGGAGTTATGGTTTAGGTACAAAAGAAATGATCGAGGAGACCAACTAATATCATGGGCAAATATCAATAATATGATAATTGGAAACACCTGGTTTAAACACCATGATGCAATGGCAATCCTGACTCTCAGCCGTAAGCAGATAGAAAGGATAGAAAGGATACAGAATGCAGATATGCGCATTATTCTTAGATGTACAAGAGATACAGCATGCAGGGCTATCTTCTTGATTTTCCAACCATTGAAGAGAGAATACAAGTTTGCAGAGCACGCACCTACCTCAGAGTTAACGCAAACACACAACATCCACTGCATAGTGAATTTATGAAGGTGAAGGGCAGCAGGTTAAAAAGAGGTCGGTCGTGGATGGGTCAAGTCGAAGACATTCTTAAACAGGTGTGTTCACTTGAGGACTTAGAACCTGGCGAGGAGTGGGTACAAGTGCCAACAGATTTCTGCACATCCTTTTCAGTTTGCATCCAACTAGATAGAAAATGCAGACAAGAAAATCCGGCTGCTGTGGGGGATGAAGTACAAGCGTTGATTTTCGAGAATTCGCTAGACGGTGATGCTGTCATCTACACAGATGGGTCGGTCGTCTGACATGTGAGAAGCTCATGGGCCTTTACGGCTCGGGCCGGAGGGAGAATTGTGAAGGAGGACTCTGGTGCTTTCACTGAAACCGCAAGTAGCCTGACTATGGAAGTCATGGCAGTAAGTAAAGCAATAACATGGCTCGAGACACAGACATTCACTAGGGCATGTTTCCTTAGCGACTCAATGAACATGATCAAGAGGATAGAGGAGGGGTCGATCCGAAGAGAATGGTTGCTGCCTCTGGAGCGGTCTCGGATGGCAAAGATTAGTTTCATCTTCGTGCCAGGGCATGCGGGAGTACAAGGAAATGAGCGGGCTGACAAGCTCGCAGGTGAGGCTACTGTGGAGGGCGGATGCGCCATGGACTTGGCTGACATTCTGAATGCTCTACGAGAAGTAAGACTTTTGCGTGAACCAAGTGATGACTGAATCTACAACCATGGCCAGACTGCGAGAACAGCAAATTAAAAGAGGGGTGGCCAAACAAGAACACTACGCAGGAAGCCAAAGAAGATTGATAAACCAACACAGAACTGGCGTCGTTAGCCGCTACACGCTGCGGGATCTGCTGAGGAGGGGATCCGAGAACTTATGGACTGAATGGTTCGATGTGCAATGAGGATGATCTGTCGACTAACTAACTTAAACACCATGAAAGACGACTTTACACATGGAAAGGCCATGATACAAAATACTCAACCAAATTGACTACATACTTATTAATAAAAGGTTTCGAAATGCGTTAATTAATGTAAAGACAATGCCGGGTGCTGGCTGTATTGTTGACCACGTACCACTTTATGGAATAATAAAAGAAAAACTGACGAGAAGATAAAAAAGTGGTTATGAACATGAAACTTAATAAAGAGGTCTTGAAGGTAGATAAAGAAATTCAAGAACAATACAGATTGATTGTGAAAAATGGGTATAATGCAATACCTAATATGCAGAATATAAACGAACAATGGGAAATGTTAAGGGACTCCGTTCATCAAACGAGTAATGAAATGTTACCGGAGAGAAGCCAAACGGCTAAGAAAAAATGGATGATTGAAGAAATATTAAATCTGATGGCCAAAAGAAAACAGAGTAAAATTATAAACAATAATATAATGAGATAAAGAAAGAAAATAAGAAATAATTGTGTGAAGGCAAAAGAAAGTTGGTTAAATGAACAGTGCAAGAATATTGAATTAAATTCTATTAAAGATACAAAAAATATGCACAAACAAATCAGTGAGCTCACAGAAAGAAAAATAAGAATAAACACATGGTGTTTAAAATCAAAAACAGGAAAGATCTTATTGAAGGAAGATGATATAATAAAGAAGTGGAATGAGTATATAAGAGACTCATTTGATGGAGAAAGTGCAGAATTAACAGTAGAAAGTAACTTTGAAGGTCCACCTATTCTAAAAGAAGAAGTCGGTGACGCTATCAAGCATATGAAGAAAGGAAAAACAGTTGGACCAGGTGGAATCATTATAGAAGAAATAGAAGTAATGGGTTAATTTGATGTAGGTATATTATCCAAAATGTTGAATTATATTTACTGCAGTGGATATATACCAATCGATATGTTGAAATCTGTATTTATTGCTATCCAAAAAAGACCAGGAGCGATTGATTGCGAAGATTTTCGAACGATTAATCTCATAAATCCTGTCGCTAAAGCTTCTACTCAGAATTATAATGAGAAGAACAAGAAAGAAATTAAAAATGGAAATGGTGAAGAACAGTATGGATTTGTGGAGGAAAAGGTACAAACATTGCAATATACACATTACGGACACTATTAGAAAGATCAATAGAGACAAAGAAAGACATATATTTGTGCTTCATAGATTATACTAAGGCATTTGATAAAGTAAAACATGATGAAATGATTTTAATGTTGGAAGATATTAACATTGATGGGAAGGATCTCAGAATAAAAAAAATATTTACAGGAACCAAATAGCAGCTATTAACATGGCAAATAAAGAAGAAAACTATGAACACATAAAGCTGGGAGTAAGACAAGGGTGTGTTTTGTTACCGGATCTCTTCTCCATCTATAGCGAACTGATAATGAGAGAGATCAAAGAAAAGCCAGGAATAATATTCGGAGGTTATAATATAAATAATATACGCCACGAATATCAAGAAAACAATAACAATGGTGATATCAAAGAAACATGTAACACCCAAATGTGAAATAGAGATAGAAGGGAAAATTCTTCACCATGTGGATAGTTTTAAATATCTAGGGACATTTATAACATCAAATATAAGATGCACAACAGAGATTAAGAGTAGAATAGGGCAAGCAAAGGCTGCATTTCAGAAAATGAAGAATATCTTATGCAATAAGTCAATATAATTGAATGTAAGAAAGAGAGTGCTAAGGTGCTATATAGAACCTGCTTTGATGTATGGCTGTGAATCTTGGAATGTAAATGAACAAATTAGGAAGACATTGGAATCAACAGAGGGTTCCTGAGACGAATGTTGCGAATTCTTTGGACTGCCAATGTAACTAACAACAAATACCCGAAAGAGGCTAATGAAACTAGAAAATTATATACAACAATAAGAAAGAGGCAAACAACTTTTTTTGGGGGGTCATATGATGAGAAGAGAGGCATTGGAGAACATCGTGACAACTGGAAAGATAGAAGGGAAGAGAGGCAGAGGCAGACCAAGAGAAATGATGCTGGATGGATTGCGACGGTGGCTTGAGGAATATCAACGGTAGAGTTAATCCAGAAAACCAAAGACCGAGATCTGTGGAGAGTCGTGAACGCCTATGCCAGTCGGCATGACACTTGATGATGATGAACTTTCATACAGTAAAAACTTGTTCTGTTTTCACGGTAAATTACATGCCCTGGCTACACAATACGAAATGCAAGCAGTGATTCCGCTAAGTTATAAGTTCTGGCTATGTGAATAAATAACTTATCTGCGCTACTAGTAAATTGAATATAAGCAAACAGCGTGTTATGGCTCCATCAGTTCATTATATATGCTGGCTCTGAATAAAGTATTTGCTATGGCTTCATAGGGGTGATACATTTGGTGATTCATAAACCATGTTCTTGCTTTAAAAATAATTAATTCAGTCGTCCCGAAGGAGTTTCCTACTATAGGTCTGCGACGTGACAGAGCCATCAGATTGTGAAGGTTTGATTACACTAAGGAATAGATAGTAAGTCATGTCCTCACTTAGTAAGACAACGAACAGAGGTGTCCAACCATCGTCTGACCAGCTTATATTATCATCGCAGCTCCATATTAACTATGTTAATGCGCCCGCTATTGCTTATGTGCTCTCAGTATTTCTTTCCCCCCTCTCAGAAGCATACCCTCTGTATCAACACTTTCATTGCTTTCTTCCATCTTCTTTGCATTGTTTATTTGTGTATCAGTTATATTTTTTTTTTAAATCCAGATAACACTACAGTCAGTAACAGGCCAGTGTCTGGATCTGATTACGGCTCCACCTGAAGCCAAAGGTGATCTGTCCCAGTTCACCATGGAGAGATACAGTGCCATCGCCAAGTGGAAGACCGCTTTCTACTCATTTTACCTGCCTGTAGCTATTGCTATGCACATGGTAAGTAATCATAAGTTGTTAAATGCGTGTGGAATGCTACAGGTATAATTTATACCAGAATGGCCATTGTGCTTTATTCCATATTTCGTAAAGACAACACATTCACAAGCAGACCCAAACACTATAACGTATAATGTTAAAATGAAATTATTTGTTGCTTGTAAAGCGTAATTATCGTCATAATCTAATGAGTTATCCCTTCAGAAGTGTGTTCCAATAATAGTCTGTCACATTACTCTCTGTCATAAGATAGATGCCCTGCCTCTGTTGCTGTCATGTGCAAATCATCTGACATAAAAAATACCCGAGCCTGCGGCGTGTCAGGTCTTAGTCACATGTGACTAGCTACTGTATGACAGCAGACGGTACTGCCTGCTTTCTGTTAGCGCCGAATGTTGAGCTGCGCTTACCAACCCTGACACCCCAAATTTTGCCATCGGCTTCGGGCGGAGGAACGCAACTGGGAGGGTTAGGGGCGAGAACCCCCTATCTGGTCATCAGAGCACCGGAAGTTTAAGAGCGAGCCCTTTTATCCAATCGGTCACGTGACTTTCAGCAAAATGTATTAGTATTAGAACACAGGAATCACGTATCCTCTACCAATTGTAACCACCGAGTTCATTCATTCATTCATTCAGTAGCATGTCCTTTGCAGAACCTCGCTCCCATAACAACCTTCCGGAAAACCTCTCAATCATAAGCAAGATGTCCCGCGTCTGATACACCCATTTAGAGATCATCCGCCACATCCTGCACCCACGAGTGCCGAGTGTCACGTGTTATTAGGCGTCTAATCGTCACTTAACCTTGTACTGTTAGTTTTTAGGAAGTAAATTTGATTACAATAGCCAGTGATTGTCTCCTTGATAAATGTTAGTGAGAACCAGTACTAGAGACACTTGTCCTGTAGCTTTGTAGATGTTCATTCTGCATTGAAGTATTGATTACTTTCACTATCGGCCATCTTGATAACGTGGTCTGTGTAAGTGCAGCGTATATGTTCAACTGATCAGACAATCATGCCCACACACATATACGTACATAGGTGCTCTCTCTCTCTCTCTCTCTCTCTCTCTCTCTCTCTCTCTCTCTCTCTCTCTCTCTCTCTCTCTCTCTCTCTCTCTCTCTCTCTCTCTCTCTCTTTGTGGCTCGCTCGCTCATAATCTAAATTAAATGTGTTTTGTTTTTCTTCCTATGTGAATGTATAATGCTCTTGATGGACGAAAGATGAGTGATTGGAAGGGCCGAATGTAAGACTGCGTGATAAATGTGTGACCCCTTTAAAATAAAGTTGATGTAATTTGATTTGATTTTGCTCGCTCGCTCCTTCTTCTTCGTCTTATAGTCCAAACCGTGAGGCGTTAAATACCATATCTGTCCGCAGCCCTCTGTCTCGTGTGTTGCCAATTTCTGATATTGACGTTCCTCCACCCCATTATGTCAAACTGTCCAGCATCTTATTTCTTGGTCTCCCTATTCCTTCTTTCCCCTCCAACTTCCCCGTTGTCAACCACACTTATAATCATGCAAACACAAATTCAGTCGTGTATACATGTTTTGTTATATCTCATTGTGATTAAATAAACCAGATCCCTTATATATACATGTAGTGGAACAATCACTATATTATTTCCATCAACTATGTATGTATACTATGTAATTGCAGGCTGGAATCTCAGATGACGAGTCGCACACGAAAGCAAAGACAATATTGTTACAGATGGGTCACTTCTATCAAGTGCAAGTAAGTATTCTTCTTCTTCTTCTTCTTCTTCTTCTTCTTCTTCTTCTTCTTCTTCTTCTTCTTCTTCTTCTTCTTCTTCTTCTTCTTCTTCTTCTTCTTCTTCTTCTTCTTCTTCTTGTCCTTATTATTATTTTTACGATTATTATTATTTCGTTAGCTTCAAATGTATTGTCTATATATGAAATGTTGTCTCTTGTATAAACTTCGCTCGATATTTTAGTTCACTATATGGTCCAAATTGTTTCTCTCAGGCCAGAAAGTTTGCTCATGATATGTCGTACTCGAGTCAGTCTTATTTTGAGTATGCGATCTGCTGTCTGCGGCTCTGTTACACATGTACATGATTTGCCATTCATAAATTGTATATTAACGTGGTAATGAAATCGATTGTGTCGTGCTCTACAGCGCAAAATAATGATGTGTTCTGGTCTGTATTTATTAGATACCTTCATTTGAAACCCGTTCCAATGGCTTTATTATTACAAAAGCATGAAAAATTAAAAAAAAACATTAACAGGTGTGGTAGAATTAAACAAAGCATTCATTTTGAATTAGTTATGCACCATGGGTTGGTAATAAAAAGTCGCCGTATGCATTCAGGCAAGCATCCCATTGCATAGGTAGACGGTGAATGCCGTTCGCAAAAAAGGATTGTGGTTGCTCACTGAACCAAGTGTTTACCGGGTTCATTACGTCTGCATCTGTGTGAAATCATTGCCCTTTGAGAGCTTTGTTTAGATGTCCGAAAAAATGAAAATCATATGGTGACAAATCAGGACTATAGGCTTGATGTTGCAGAATTTCCCACTTCTTCCTTGCTAATGCTTCTTGCACAATCTTTGCGACATGTCGACGAGCATTATTGTGCAACAAAATCACACCGTGAGAAAGCATGCCGGGTCGTTTATTCGTGATAGCTTGTTGCAGCTTGTCTATTGTTTGCAAGTAGAGTTGATATTGACACCAAGTTCTTTAAGTCTGTCAACATTAGCCCTTCATGGTCAAAAAAATACGCTCAGCATAACCTTACCAGCGGAAACCTGTAACTTGAATTTTTTGGCCTTTGGTGATCCAGCATGCTTCCATTGCATGCTCTCTCTTTTGCTGCTCGGCTCAAAGTGGTGACACCATGATTCATCACCTGCCACTATGCGGAAGAGAAATGCATCACCCTCCACTCTGTAGCGAAGCAAGTGGTTCAAACAACATCCCATGCGTACCTCTTTTTTGTGGTCGATCAACATCCCTGGTACCCACTGTGAACACAGCTTCACTTATTGCAGTTTCTCACGAACGAACTTTTGACGTGTCCAAATTGACACATCAAATTCTTTCGCTAGCGAACTCATGCTTTGACAACGGTTCCTCTGTACTGCTGCATCAATTTCGGCGATGGGTTTTTTTTTTTTTTCTGTTGGGCCAATATGCGCTTGACCCGGCCGTCGAAGATCTGTCGTGAAATGACATCCTTTCCGAAACATGAATGTCCACTGGTCGAAATCCTTCAAATGAAAGAAACTGAATCACCTCTCTTTGAGCTTCTTTGGACGGATTTTTGATCAACCCTGCCATTTTCTCAACGGTCAGAAACAGATCCTATGCATAATGGGAGTATAAGCACGTCCACTTTTATTCATTGGTCAGTACTTATCACATGACTATGACATGATCATATTCAACGTTCGCAATTACGCACGGTGCGGCACGAACGGATTTCAAATGAACGCCCTTTATCGTCGATCGATCGCCTTTACGATCGTCTCAGTCACTATAATTAGAATTTAATACCGTAATAAAGACAACACAGAAGAACACCAAGACAGATAAACCTATAAACATCTTGAAAAACAAAAACTGATGAGATAACTCTAGTCCAGATAGGAAGCCAGAAAACTCTGAAGTTCATAGATCACAAAGCTCTAAATTGTCCTGTTATTTCACAACTGCCTCACCGGGCAAAGTTTCCAGTCTCTCTATCCAGCGTCGGTTGTTCGAACAACAGCTTCCAAGTTTCCTAGGCCAACACGATATATTTACTCATCTGGTCTGGGAAAATGCCATGGGATTACTTGGCACAATTTAGGTTGGGAACCAAAGTCCTGAGACCAGATTGTGTATAGGGAATGAGTCAGAGTCTTTCGCTGTCTCGGACAAGGATGGGAATTGGCGTAGGTCCAAACAGCATCCTCAGCAAACGCTCGACCTTAAGTCGATAAGAAGACTTGAGTTGTGGTTGCTGCACTCATTTAATTTGTTGTAAGGCCTCTCCATTGACATTAGAAAACAATATACCTGATATGTCCACTGACTTGCCCTGGCTTCATCAGGTACTTATAACTTTTGGTATAGAAGCTCTGTCGAGTCTTTCAACACACTTTACGGTAAACACTCGACCTTAAGTCGATGAGAAGACTTCAAAAGAAGGACCCTGTAGATAACAAAATTCTAGTGAGGGATCAAGCTGACTCATGCACCACAATCCTGAGGTCCAATTGGGCCTCAGTCATTATATTAGTTATGCATTTCGGCTTACCAAGACCAGTATATAAGTGGCTTGCTTGAATGCGTCTGACATGTCAGGTAGCCCCTGGATTGGCTACGTCCTGGCTTGCATAGACCTCCAACTTGTAGACGTCCTGTCGGCTACCCTATGCACCCTGTTGCATACAAGACTCACTCTCCACACTCATACCCTGCCTTTATTATTATTGGGCACATTCGTTTCCCAGCTTCTCTCTCCCTTGCAAACCATGCCTTTCTCACGACAAAGATCTTGTGGTGTGGTGTGCCTAGTAATCTGTGTGTTTCTCCCCCTTAACTAATATTATAGTAGTGGGGTTGTATGGCACGCAGTGTAGTTCCCCATTCCCAGCAAGAATAGGAAAGAAGATACTACCCCTTCCGGCCGCTGCTCTTGTCTGAGCTGTCGCCGCAATGTACCGGCAGTGCCTCACATAACACGTAGATTCAGAGGAATGCATGTTCTCTCAATGAGATAAAGAAGTTTATTTATATTCCCCACATCATCCTATCGACTAAAAGACGAAAGAGATAGCACCGTGGATAGCCTCTTCCGGCTCAAGAAGATAGATCATAGATTGGTGGACCCCATCCCCAAGGAGCCCTTCCCTCCTTCCGGCACACCGTAGCTATCAAATGTGTTTATATTTAAATGAGAGAAGCTACTAAGTAGAGGTAAGCCGTAGGAAGAAAGATAGCACTCGTCTATCGGCTGCCAAGAACAAGCGATATCATTTGGGAAATATTTATTGTTCAGATTTTTTCCCTTGCCATTCCAAGATTAAGAAGCTTAGCCAGATTGGCTAACGGTCACCCCCTCCCAATATGGCAAGACTGCTGTTCCGCCATATCATCTCAGTCGTTAAGACAATAGATATTTATAAGTGCAAAACTAATTACAACCTAAGATTACCTTTCATAGCCCATCAGTATTCTGCCTTTTAAAATGTCTCAATCTTTAACTTGAACTCTTGACATTAGGCAGTGGGTAGCGATCAGTAGAAACGGACATGAATTCTCCAGAAGCCGCACCAGTGCGCATTTGGCGCAAGGCGCTCCATCGGGTCTACCCGAAAGAAAAGACCTATATCTACTCGCTCCATGTAAAGATTGTGTTATGAAGGTAACCCAAAGAACTATCTTTCATAGAGATTGAGCGAACAAGAGAACTGAGAGCTTCCGAAAGCTGTTTCCCCCTGTTTACCCAAAATAAAAGAAGGCATGAGGACATGAGCCATTGGCGTTTCACCACAACATTTAACTATCGTAGTATATAAGGGGCTTCTCATAAGTCTTTAGCCTGACCGTGATGGAGTAGGCGGAGAAAATTGAAATTTGATACAGTGCTTATTCCTTCTCAATGTAGCCATCACCTGAATGTATGCATTTCTGCCATCTCTGCGTGACCTAGAAAAGACCTTCAGAATAAAACTAACTAAACAAGTTATCACAAGCCAGTATGACATCTTCGTCATTGTCAAGACGATTTCCTTTTAGCTGTTTTTTTACGATTTGGTGAATCCAAGTCTCATCTACCGTCCCCATGGTCTTTAACATGTTTTTCGACCCCCACATGTTGAGCAACTGGCCACAGCAATCAACCCATGTTTGTTTCTGTTCACATGTCGGCAGGCGCGGGGCACATACTTGTCTCATGTTCAGTATGTTGTCTAAAATTCTAAATACTGTTCTCTTACTCAGTTTTGCTGACCCCGATATCTCTGCAATTGTCATTTTCCTATCCTGGTCTATGATTTTCTTCACTTTTGCAGCATTTGCATCATTGCACTCTCAGGGCGGTCGTCCTGGTCTTGGCAGATCTGCAACTTAGGAACGGCCACACTTAAACTGCAAACACCAATTTTTTTTTTTACAGAAGCGTACGGAGGATGACCTTCCTCAAACACTGGCCTCATCTCCCTATGTATTTATGTAGGTTTTTTACCCTGTAACATCAAGAATTTTATCACAGTCCTGGCGTCTGATTTCTCCATTGTTCTGACAAACCGTTGGATGTGCAGATTTGGTCAATAGGGTGTGTTGTGCCATGCACCATATCGGGAAAACCAGTTGAGGTGGGAAATTCATAATTCATATATCCATTACAAATTGAATGAGCTATATATGTGCCAAATTTCAATTTTCGCTGGTTAATCCTTCATGGTCAGGCTAAAGACTTATGAGAAGCCCCTTGTATCTTCCATCTACTTTTATTAAAGCACCCAGGTACTTAAATACATTGACTTCTTTCAGATTGGTCCCGTGCACTTGAGTGTTGAACTTGGGTATACAATTGTTTTTGTAATAACCATTACTTCTTTGTATCTGTTACTCAAACTGGGTCTTTTGTTTTGACTTTCTGCTGCAATTATATCTATCATTCCCTGTAACTGCTTTCCATTTTCAGTTACAAAAACGTTGTCATTAGCATAACGCTAGTTGTTTACATTGTGCCCACCACTGATATTCCTCTTGCAAGGATCGCACTATTGTTGTACACTATCAGAAATCATGCGCACGTATGTCAGTAATTTGTTAGTGAACCTGTTAACGGTGTCATGTGATACAATGGTATCATTTCCTCAGAATGATTACCGTGACTGTTATGGTGCGCTTGAAGTGGCGGGAAAAGTTGGATCCGATATTGAAGAGAACAAATGTACTTGGCTAATTCTGAAAGCACTGGAGATTGCCTCCGACGAACAGAAGGAAGAACTTAAGGTATAATTTATTTTGATCCTGTTTTTATTTACTCTTCCCCGCTTTGCTTTTGCTTATGAATATCAAATATAGTTAATGAAGGAAGTATTAAAGTAAAGAAATTACAAGTGGTTAAAGAGCTAGCTATATTCCGGTGCAAGCGAGGAACAGATGATGGTGTTCGCTTGAATGCTAGAGTACATGTAGAGGTGACCAACTAATTACACATTATTGAACAGTGTGTTGATTATAATGTATATACAGAGGCGACCAACTACAAATTACAAAATATAAAAGATTGTGTTTAATATTATATATGTAGAGGAGATATACCTCCTGAATTATGTAATTCTATATTTATTGCAATCCCGAAGAAATCGGGAGCCTTGGAATGTGATCAACATCGAACAATTAGAATATTTAGACACATCACGAAGATTTTGCTAAGAATTATCATGCAAAGAGTTAGGAAGAACATACAACCCGAACAATGTGGGGTTGTTGAAGGCAAGGGTACAGTAAATGTTGTATATATCATGAGTTCATTAATTGAACGTTCTATAACAGTAAACAAAGACCTACATATTTGTCTTAATGAGTACACAAAGGCTTTTGGTAAAGTAAGACATGTTAATAAGATAAAGAAGCTTTCAGATGTACAAATTGATGAGAAAACCTTAGACTTGTAAATAATATATATAGGAAACAACAAGCAGCCATAAGGATTGATAATGAAGTAGGGCAATATCATCCCATTAAAAGAGGAGTAAGACACGGGTGTGTAATGTCTCCAGTTGTTTTTTCCCTTCCCTCTTCGGAGCAAATATTGTCAAAAATATGGCAGATATGAAAGGAATCATCATTGGAGGATGAAACATCAATAACATTAGATAAGCAGATGATACAGTATTGACTGCAGACAATGAGACGGATCTGCAACAATTAGTACATGCGATTGTGAACAACTAGGATAAGCATCATATTGTAAGAAGACGTAAATTATAGTCGTCACTCCGAAGAAGGAAATACCACATTGTAATATACAAGTAAATTGGAATAGTCTTAAACAAGTGACTAGGTACAATTATCTCGGAATAGTCACGACTTTTGATGGGAGATACCTTGAAGAGATTAGAACAAGAATCGCCATGGCGAAGGTAGCCTGTTGCAAGATGGAAAACATACTGACCAATAAAACGATGTCATTTGCAACAAGAAAAAGAGTAGAGGTGCTACCTGTGCTTTTATATCAATGTGAAGCTTGGACAATGAGCAAACATGCTGAAAAACACCTGATGGCTGTGGCAATGTGGTGTCTGAGAAAAATGCAAAGAATACCATGGACAGACAGAAAAATCAATGGCCGAGTCCTACAAGAATCAAATGAAAATTGTAAACTGATTAGAGAAATTAGGCGTAGACAGTCACAATGTTTGAGTCAAATTATGAGAGGAAGTAAATTGGAGAACTCGGTGATAACTGGCAAGATCGAGGAGAAGAGAACAAGGGGAAGGCAGCGATGTAAATAGCTTGAAAAGTCAAATGGTTAAGACTGAACACCGAACTGATCCACGACTGTGGTGATCGAGTGAGATGGCGAAACATGTCCACCCAGAACGGTCGAACAAAAAGAACAAAGTAGGAAGCGCTTGTAGACAACGGAGATGTGGTTTCTAAAAGCGTACGTTTCGAATACCTTAAACTAAAATGTTGAACATTATATACAATTATCATGAGATAAGCAATGTTCTTTGGTTAAATAATGAGAAGAGAGACGCTTGAAAATATCGCGTTGACTGGTCAGATCAGCATTTGAAGAGACAGGGACAGTCGAAGAGGGTCAATGCTACATCGAATGAAGTTGTAAAGTGGAGGTATATCAACAATAGATTAGTTAGTTAGTTAGTTAGCTAGTTAGCTAGCTAGCTAGTTACTTAGTTAGTCAGTCAGTCAGTTGGATAGTTAGTTAGTTAGTTAGTTAGTTAGTTAGTCACTGTTCCTTCATAGCTACGGGTCGCCCCATAATGCTCCGTTCCTAAGCCAATGAATGTCACACAAAGTGCTCCCCACTGTCCCATGTGAAAAGTGGAACAGATAGAAGTCTCGACAAACCAACATCCCGCACAGGTATGCATGCATAACGCCGCTGCCAGAAAAAAATACAGTTCATCGTCTATGGAAGCGGCATTCACTAGAAAATCAGCAGCCACCCATTACTGCATAAGGCAAACCCAGTTAGTTCAGCAACCGGCTGGCCGGGCGCCATGTCTTAACATGCAATTCACGATGCAAACAGCCACGGACGTTGTAAAAGCACTCCACATGAAATACACAACTCAAGGTGTCGCTCCACGCACTTAACTCAGTAGCTGAGCGACGGAATCATGCACTAACAGTCAAACATGAGGAAAATGCTTAATTAAAGCACAAGCACAAACACTCCATAGGTCTTAATAGCTCAACCGCCTATCATCCATTATGGACCGGATTCCTATCAATAGAATTGATCGTTATCTGAGAAGATGCAACATCGCCTACTCCAGTTGGCAGGGTACACGATGATGTTACTAGGTCTGCGCTTTTAAATGCTCTTCCTCTTTCTTAATATAATTGTCGTCTTATTCCTGCACGTAATACAATAGAAAATAATCCAGAATAATTTCACTGCTTTTAATGCATAATTGATGTTTATTATGCTTCTGTCATATTTAATTATAGTTACTGTTTATTCGAGTAGTGTTGACCGTTTATAAGTATGTGAAGAAGAGGTTTTATACCTGTTGTCGATAAATTGATTGCTTCTGTTTTCTGTGCTTCGCCTCTGCTGTAATGTTGATTTAAACTATTCTGTGGTCACGTAAATATTGTTGTGTTCCTCATCATTTAATTGTGTATGTCCTCCACCTCTATCGTTGTGTGCAGCCTCCATTGCTTATCTACGCTTATGTACTGAGCAGTGTATCTTGTCTACCTTTTATTAAGAGGAAATTATGTTTGATGTTAATGAAACATTCTAGCCAATAAGAAAAACGACCGTCAGTTGTTTTCATGTTTGTTTTATAAGACCACCTAGCTCCGTGTCGAAGGTGTTACGGATCCAGTTCGTAATCCCACATATCACGTTCGAAACACAGCCGGAGTTGTTTTTTTATTAAATCAATGGCAAACTACTGAACATAAACGTGCCAGGAATCACGAACAGTCAATAAATGTTGGGATTGACTGCTACGTACTGTAAAGAATATACAACTAACTTTATAAGACTAGATGTAAATCATATCATTTATTTTTTATTCTGAAAAATATTTATAATTCTGTATATTTGGTATTTCTGTTTTAGCTGAATTACGGAAGGTGGGACAAAGAAGCAGTGGAGAAAGTTAAAGCTATCTACCGAGACCTAAAACTAGAGGATATCTACAAACAGTATGAAGAAAGCAGCTACCAGGAAATTACCAATTTAATTAACTCTGCAGAGACTGCCGTGCCTAAGGAAGTCTTTCTACATTTTGCTAATAAGATATACAAGGAAATCATTTACTTCCAAAATGTTGATAGCTAACTTCCTGCATGATTGAACACTCTTAGATTTCTGAAATAATTCCTAATATCTACACTTTTATTACTTCGTACCTACGTAGAATAGAAATAAACGGAATAACAGAATCACCAATGTGAAGCTCATGGGGAGATTTACAACAATCCCAGTGAATCAAGCGGCGAGGAATCGACGCTTGTGATGGGTAGGGAATACGTAGAAACAACCTGTTCATTGTATACCTAGAAAGTCCTTCATTTGGAACTCATGGGGTAAAAAAAATAGAGTCAGACGTAACACACAGGGAGAAGAGAGTTAGACTTAGAAATGAATAATACGGGGAAGAAATAGAAGGGGCTGCAGGAAACAGCGAAGGATTAGAATGCTTGTTGTGAGTTCATGGAGGGACTATGCCCCAATGAAAGATAGAATACGAGCTTGTGTATTTATCTCCTGTGGAGGTAAATAAGTCTTGGAGACAGTAGTAGCCCAAAGAAATGTGCAAACATAGTGCTCATTCATCCATGGCATACATCCACATTCCTCTCTCCCCATTATAGTCTCACTAATTGACTCACACACACACATACACACAAACACACACACACACACACACACATATATATATATATATAAATATATATATATATATATATATATATATATATATATATATATATATATATATATATATATATATACACTAGCTGACCCGGCCCGGCTTCGCCCAGGCCCTAGCGGGGATCTATATATCTATCTATCTATCTATCTATCTATCTATCTATCTATCTATCTATCTATCTATCTATCTATCTACCTACCTACCTACCTACCTATCTATCTATCTATCTCTCTGTCTATCTATCCGTCCGTCCGTCCTTCCGTCCGTCCTTCCGTCCGTCCGTCTGTCTGTCTGTCTGTCTGTTTGACGCGGCCCGGCTTCGCCCATCACCTGGAGGGGAGCATTTAATTTAATTCATATAAGTAGTCATATAAGCTCCCGTTCCCGTTCCCGACTATCTGTCTGTCTGTCTGTCTGTCTGTCTGTCTGTCTCTCTGCTGTCTGTCTGCTGTCTGTCTGTCTGTCTGTCTGACCCGACCCGGCTTCGCCCAGTCCCTGGTGGGGAGCATCTCATTTAATTCATATAAGTAGTCATATAAGCTCCCGTTCCTGTTCCCAACTATCTATCTATCTATCTATCTATCTATCTATCTATCTATCTATCTATCTATCTATCTATCTATCTATCTATCTATCTATCTATCTATCTATCTATCTATCTATCTATCTATCTATCTATCTATCTATCTATCTATCTATCTATCTATCTATCTATCTATCTATCTATCTATCTATCTATCTATAGCCAGGGGACTTAACCTAAGATATAGCAATGGTACTAAAAGTTATGTCACTTTATATATTTTTTCTTATGTTAAGTCATGTAATTTAATTATTAAATTTAGTAAGTAAATAGCTGATTCTACACTAAAAAACTATGACAGTTGGTTGCACGGGAATGACGTGTAGAAAACTTCATCTCAATCGGATGGACCGTAATCGAACGCATCCAATACATCCCCACCCACCCACATACATACATTCTGTTTATATATATATATTTAACTAATAATAAATAAAATTAATAATAAATTTTCCTTTTGCGCCTTTGAGCAAAAGCTTTATGACATGACATTATTATTTTCCATGTCATGCCTTTCATCAACTGCTTTACGGCATAAATTATTATTTTCCTTGTTATGCTTTTCAGCACCAGCTTATTGACATACATTATTTTCACTGTTATGCTTTTCAGCGACAGCTTTATGACATATATTATTATTTTCCTGTTATGCCTTTCAGCAACAGTAGCGAGTTCCATCGTGCCGTGACCGGAAATGAAAACCGAAATCATGTACGAAATCATAAAGCCATTGCCAAGTAGCTGATTCCCGGCTCGTCTAGTTCAGCCACAAGGACAGTTGTAAGCAGGAACATGTAACAACGGAGAATATCAAACAAACCAATGTCCTCGCCATTGTAGTCAGTGTTTATTCTCGAAAGTCATCGCCGCTGTTATACACTCATTACCAACAGGTGTGGGCTGACATGCGATGATTCTAAAACACTCTATCTAATGTTCACTACCAATTTACGGCTTGGCTCGACCTTGGCTTGACATCGGCGTGTGCTGAATTGATGTCGCTTGACTTCTGCACTCGCTTTTCACAACCGTCGTGTACAAAGACCCTGGCAAGACTGACCAGGTCTTGCCAGTCTGTCCCGTGTCCCACACAACTAATGTCACGTGATACGCAACTCATTGGAGTCACTTCCCTTTCTTCATCATCATCTGTTGCTCCACCGACTTCTCTTGTAACCCTGTTCTTACTCTGTCCGTTTCCCGCTGTATCCCTCATATCGGTCCATGTGTCTCCCAGTTCGCTAATTAAGACCATGCATTCTTTCGACGTCATTCATTCCTTCAAATCTCAAGTGACAATAACACACGTCATCCTGAGTTTTTCAGGAATGGTTTGCATAATATCCCATGCACAGCGATTGGTTGAAATCATCGTAACCTTTTATATAAATAAGAATATATTTTATACTTAACGTAATTAAAAAACTTTTGTCGCTATATATAGAACTACCTCAATTATATATGTATTTTTTAATTCTGCATAAAATTTTAAATATATCTAGAATGTTTCATCGCTGTAAATGCTTCCGATGTGTATGAAAGCACCATTTTCTGCGAAGATGTGTTTTTGTTCTTTGTGCATATTGATCGGATTGGCATGAGCACTTTGTAACACTATTCTGGCACTGTAATTAGAGCTACCTCAATTATATATGTATTTTTGAATTCTGCATACAATTTAAAATATATCTGGAAAGTTTCATCGCTGTAATTGCTTCCGATGTGTATGAAAAATAACATTTTCTGCGAAGCGTGTCTTTGTGAATGGGGAAATGCCAGGCCATGTGCCACGGCGACTGCGCATGCGCATACCGATCGGCATGGAATGTACACTTTCACTTTTCAACGCACAAAACGTGCAATTTGACCTACTAACGTTAAAGAGAACACAATTCTAAAGATTATTTATAATTTATTGATATACTTGTACTATTGTTGTAATAATTTAACATGACGGAACATATTTTTGAAGTCAGTTTTCATAATCCGCCTATGACCCGTTTGGTTGAGACCAACCTCGCACGCGGAGAAAAATGAAATGGCACGCTGAACCGTAATACATTTTTTATTCTGGCGCTTTCAATAGAAAACCATCACTTGTAGATGAATCTTCGAATTCTGCATCAAATTTTTCAGAAATTTTGAAAGTTTCATCGCTAAACTTGCTTTATTTGTGGTTGAAAAACAGGCGAAGATGTTACGATTATGAAACCCAAAACGGCGGCTTGACTATATAAAAATCTTTGTATAACAATCATTATGTCCTCGCTAGCGTAGTCGTAAGCATTCCACCTGTCACGCGGGAGACCGGTGTTCTGTTCCCGGTTGGGTATATTTTTCTTTTTTAAATTTTTCACAAAATTATTAGGTGATATAATAGAAACTATTAAACATTGCGAACTAAAATATTATATAGAACTAAGAAACTGGAAGTTTGCGAATAAAGTGTGCCTATGGATCTGTGCAAGCTGCCGACTGCCGGGGAGCGCATCACACACAGGCAGCGGAATGCTCGCGTATCGGAATCGATGGATCCAATAGATGTCTTTGTTTAATGTGAATTTTAATTGCCAAATAAAATATAGCCCCTGAATCAGCAAAGTTTCATCGCTAAACTTGCTCGAATTGTGGTTGAAAAACAGATTTTCTGCGAAGATGTGACTTTGTGAATTGGAAACCCACGGGTCATGACGGCCGCCGCATATCGATAGCGCTACACTTTTCAACACACAAAACGTGCGATTTGACCTACTAAAGTTAAAGAGAACACAAGTTTAAAGATTATTAATAATTTATTTGAAAACTTGTGCTGTTTTGTAATCATTTACCATGACGGAAAATATTTTTGAAGTCAGTTTTCATATGACCGTTTGAGACCATCTCGCACGCACACCCGCTGGTGAAGGTAATCGGACACACTAGAGAGTTCCACTTACGAGTGAATAGCATGAGAAATCGCAACTCGTCTCACATTCACAAAATTGTGAATATCTTCACTTTGAAGTGACATCCGGCATCATTGAGGTACCATTAGATTTTGAATTTCAAGGCCTATCTACTGTGGCGGTCTCATTTGTAAATACTCAAAATTAAAATGATGATTTTGCCCCTATTAAATTTGCCTTTCAGCAACAGCGCCACTACATACATTATTACTGTATTTGCGGAAGTGCCTGATTCTGTATACCCTCTTTGTTCCATGTTGGGGTCTGTGGCTTGGGGTAGTGAACGCGTTTTCACAATCCACATATACCAGGTTCGAAGCCAGCGGCAGGTGATTTGGGAGTAGACAGCTTTGCGTTGGTTTTTCACAATCGTATTATTAGTGTCGATCGTTGAGAAAACAATGGAAAACTAATTAATATAAAACTGCCTAGAAAATCACAAGCAGTTAAGCATGCTTGAGTTCATTGCGTCTAAATGACATGCAATTATTATCTTACTATTTGTTTCATGCTCATCTAATAATATTTTATTACGGTGTTCTTGGTTTAATAACAACTAGGACTCATCATCCACATGGGGCCTGCCCCCTGAGAGTATCAAAAAATGAAAGGGATAACAAAAATTGACCTCATGTTGTACCTGCTCCATGTTGGAGTTCGTATTACTTATAAACTGTGATTTACTGCCAATATAGTACCTTGTGGTGTATGGCAGAGCGGTCTTTGACGCTGAGGAACTAAAGCCGCCTGGTTAATGCAGTCGCCGCGAACTGTGCAGGTTAGGATTTTCTTTTTGCCCCCGACAGAAAAATATCCCACACCTTACCGAGGGATCGAACCGGGGTCTCCCGTGGGAGAGTCCGGCGTTCTAGCCACTCGGCCAGCCGCTCACTACTTATAAATGATGGGTGCAATTAAAAACAATCCAGAAACAACATTGATAAATGTTACTAGATCCAAGAGACATATGAAGGAAACTTACGAAATAAAACTAGCAAGGAGGAAATGCCATCAACAAATAGTCTCGAAGTGGGTGGTATGCTTGCATTATGTCTAAGTGCAGCTCTTTAAAAAAAAATAATATATATCTTGGGCGGTCATGGCTTGTCGTGTTGTGCAACGTGGTTCAGTCCCATAACTGGAATGGCGTTTCTGAACTGCTCCATTACAGACTTGTGGTCTGCGCATGTTAGTAAATGTCACTAATTGCAAGGACATCGTCTGACGCGAAAACATGCACTGGGGCGGACATGGGAAATAATAGGAAATAAAATAAAGATGTTTTGTGATCCATGTCTAAATCACATTTCATATGTCTGGACAAGTATGCTGTTCATCTGCAAAGAATGCCCATATTCCCATAGATACTATGTCCACTGAATTTGCTATACCACTGGGAAGTACATTTTAGTTTTCATTCGTCACGCTGAGACTGTGATAGCATTTCTAATATGCTTCAGTACTTCTAATATAAACATAACCCATGATGAGGCCAAGAGGTTTGCAAGAAGCAAGTATAAGAACCAGGTGAGAATCAGACCATCTAGGTCACCAGAAAGTCGGAGTGTGTTCGCCTGACGGCAAGGGACATATATATACGCACTGAAACTTGTAGTCAAAGCGAGCGAACGCAAACAAAAAAGAAAGATGATGGATATTACGAGGAGCGGCTGGCCGAGAGGCTAGATCGCCGGACTCTCATTCGGGAGGCCAGGGTTCGATCCCTCGGTAAGGTGTCAGATTTTTTTCTGTCGGGGTCAAAAAGAAAATCCTAACCTGCACAGTTCGCGGCGACTGCACTAGCCAGGCGGCCTTATTCCTCAGGCTTAAAGATCCCTCTGCCATACACCGCAAGGTACTATATTGGCAGTAAATGACAGTTTGACAGATGGATATTACCAAATCCACCGGAAAGAACAAATTACCCGCTGCGGACAAACACGCTGAAATACCTCATGTTTAATAAACTACAGTTAGATTATACTAATGAATGTAACTGAGGAACTGGTTAAATGACTGCTAAATATTTGTTTTGGAGTGTTTAACATATCAAGAACACATAAAACTATTTTGGTCTACACTCTTCCATTTGAGGGCAAGCTCTATGGAGATGTCAGCAAGCTTAAGCTGACAGCTGCGTTATATACATTTATTAATACTGATGTCTAAAGGTGAACGAGAAATAAGATGAAAAAAATGAATGATAGCATGACTACCGTTGAGGTGCTGGCTACGTTTCCCATGTGGCCACAGGTCTGCTTCACTTTATCAAGACTACACTAGAGACAGACAGACGGACAGAACGAACGAACGAATAAACTTTATTTTCAAAGGGTTAAGAATTGGGCACGCAGGCCCATCTAACATTCTGCCCTTCTATCACTCTCTTTCATACATTATTTCATTCACACAACATTTCAAGGCTAACAGAGAACAGCAGCAATATAAAAGATATACAATATAAAAGATATACATTATAAAGGCATGGGGAAAATGCGAACATCACAGCTACACGACTTAGTAATATTAGATAATGGTGTGACACTTGTTATTAGCTATGTGGAATATACTGGTCTACAAAAAGGGGACTGGCTGTTATACTAGGGTTTTGTTATTATTATTATTATTTCTATTATTAAGGGGGAAGGTAATCCGTACTGAGAAAGTTTTCGAATAATTTGCGATTATATGAATAGGGATTGGCGATGTCTTTGATTTCTTGTGGAAGATTGTTCCACAGCTGAGTTGCAGAGTACGTTAAGCTTGTTTTGTATAAGTCAATCCTAGGCTTCGGAATGTGTAATATATTTAAACGTTTACTGTGTCTAGGATTATATTTAAACAATGGCCAAAGGTAGTTTGGGGCATTCCGATGTAGGATTTTGTGAATTAGTTTAGCCTTATTGAAAAGCAGGCCTTTGCGGAGTGGTAGTAACTGAAGGCGTTTATGCAGGCTAGTATTGTCAGATAAATCTTTGCTATAAATTAGACTCATGGTCCGTTTCTGGAGTGAGTAAAGTCGCTTGGTGTTTGAATTAGAACAATCGTCCCAGATTGTAGAGCAGTAGTCAAAATGTGTCTGTATATGAGAAGTATAGAATATTTTCCTTTTGTCCTTGTGAGGTTTTTTTGTGGGGTTTATAGAGAATTACAGAAGTTCCAATGAGTGAAGTTCTATAAAGTATATCTCTCTATAAAAGATACAGGTTAGTAACAGCAAGTAGTGTCTAGAGGTATTGATATTTATTCTCGCATAACCTTTGTAGAGAAACCATTCAGAATTTTGGCTCAGCGAGTACCCCCACTGTGAGAAATTAGACCTAAGTTAAGTTCTACACAGAATTATTTATAGATGATTTCTCTTCTAGGCCATATTTAGAGATCTTGGCAGTTAGCCACAGTAACCAATGAAAGCAGTTCTCTCATCTTCCAGCTGACTGTGCTCTGGTCGCCAACCTCATTCTGATCTCTAATTATGTATTTCAAGTGACACAAGACACTTGGACAAATGATCACATTGACAATTGTACCATTGTATTGAACATAACAACAACAACAACTGTATTTTACACTGGTTGAACAAGACAACATGAGAAGATCTTGACAACAGTTGGACAAACATTCACAAAGGAATGATCACACCAACAGATTAGACAAGTCATACATCATGGAAGATACTTGACAACAACCACACAGAACTTTCACAATCTCTGTAACCAACCACAACAGTAGAGTAACAGTCACCATGAAGATGCTTGACACCAGTTGGACAAGACAACCACAGGGACATATATCTCAAAACTGTTTTCTTACTACTAATCATTTATTAATGTTTCTGGACCAGGTGAAGACTCAGGCTTCATATAGTCAATCATCACACTTCAAATTCTTAGTTAATATGTAATATATTGACATAATTATGAACCTAAATACAACACCCAAATCCCACCGAGACATTAATCTAAATAACCCTGCTCCTTCACTTCTCTACTCCATAAGTTATCCTACACCACACTTTAGACTTAAATCCTTTCTTCGACTGTTAATGAGGGAAACACAAGATCAGTCATAAATTGGGGCAAGCATAGGGACGTTCTGCTCCACTGGTCTGTTTAATCCTTTTAGCACCTATGATGGTGTTGGACAGCTCAGGTTACAGTTCTCTCCATGATGGTTTTCCAATTCAGGCTATTCCCTGCTGTCACAGTCTTGAAAGAAATTTTAAAGCTCTATCTTTTCACTGGTGAGTTCATGAAGTTGACACTTAGGACTGTTCTTTTACTTTTCCAGTAGAGGAAGATCTAAAAAGAAACAATATGTCCTAGCATTCTTCTTTCTGTCTATCTCACTTAAATTTGACTGTTCATGAAGTTGACACTTAAGACTGTTCTTTTACTTTTCCAGTGGAGGAAGATCTAAAAAGAAACAATATGTCCTAGCTGTCTTTCTTCACAGTCTATCACTCCTAAGATTTCTGATGGACTTAACACCAATCCATTTTGAGAATTTGCTCTATAAATGAACTTCTGCTCCTTCAGCTTTCAGCCATTATTTATATTAAGCTGTGATAGGGTCAGCTCCAAGTGCACCTTTAATGTCCACTCTTAGCCAGTAGTGACATGCTGAAGACCAGGTGATCTCTCCTCTTAAGGTTTCTTCCTGAATTTATCTTGAAGATATAGCCTGAAGCTTTTACAAAATTGGAGAGTATCCCTGTCTTAGGCTTTTTAAGAAAGACTTTTCTTCAGTGCCATCTGTATAGGCCAGAATTAGTGGATTCAGGCTCAATCCTTGCAACCTGTTGTTCATTTTGGTCTTTTTGAAGTCTGACTTTTCAGCTGGAGTTGAAGCTAGAGCTCGGGACTTCCCTGGAGTTGTCCTGGTAATTGAAAGGGCCTCCTCCATCTTCCTCATTCTCTGATGTGCAGAGGACCACATCCTAAAGAATGCTTTTGGGCAAATTTTACCACTGCATCGTGAACATGTCCTTACGGGATGGAATCAAGGCTTCGACTGGCGGGCTAATTATGTATTAAGGAGCGTTACCAGCCCAAGGGTTACCCAATCAAATTGAGACCCCACCATTCATCCACCCTCTCTCGATCTAGAATCTACGATTCTATTTTTAGTTAGGGTATCACGACGGCTTACGTGGTTAACTACTGAGTATTGAGAAATGAAAATGGACTGGGGATGCGAACGTCTGAAGACATCATGCTACAGTCCTCATCAAGGAAGTTTTTAATTTTTGCGAGTTGGTAGACTTTTTTCGCTGTTTGTTTAATGAGCGCTTGAACTTGGGAATTGAAGGTTATGTTTCAATCAATGATTAGGCGTAATGTTTTGTGCTCAATTACACTTTCTACTGGCATGTTATCGATGTGAAGTTGAAGTGATGTGTGTGAGTTTAGAGTTTGAAGTCTTTGTCTGGTTGTTAATAACATTGATTTTGTTTTAGTGATGTTAATTTGCATACGGTTTGCATACCCCCACCTAACTACATTATTTAATTCTTGTTGCAAAGACGACTGCTGCAAATTACAGTTTTCAGCGTTTGTGTACACTGTACAGTCGTCTGCAAATAGATCGCAGGACGACGAAAGATGAAAAGGTAGATCGTTAATATATATAGCAAATAATAGAGGGCAAAGAATAGAGCCTTGCGGTACTCCAATATTGAAGGTAGTGGTTTGAGACAGAGATTTATTATGAGATACTACTTGATGTCTGTTTGATAGAAAAGATGATATTAGAGTGACAGCATTAGGGCCAATTTTCATTGTCTCAAGTTTGTTAATTAAAATAGCATGGCCTATTTTATCAAATGCTTTCCTGAAATCAATAAACACAATTCCACATAAACTGTTGTTGTTTATATTCTGGTGCCAATTTTCTATCATATTTGTTAGGGCCGTATGGCAACAATATTTTGGTCGAAATCCTGATTGGTTGTCAACAATGAGCTTGTTACGAACTAAATACTGTAATGTTACTTTATGGATGTGTTTTTCTAGTGGCTTAGATAGTGATGATAGTAAGGAAATGGGTCTGTAATTGTTCGGGAGACCATTGTCCAATGAACCAGATTTAAGAAGAGGGTACACTTTAGCGATTTTTAGAGCTGATGGAAAGTGGCCTTTGGTGATACTCTGATTATATACATAGGTTATTGATCTGTGTATCACTAACCTATGTATATAATCAGAGTATCACTAAAGGCCACTTTCAGCGCATCATCCGGGTCAGCTAATAAACATTGTCTAGAGGTGAACTAAGCAAATGCTGTAAAAATGCGTTTTGGTTGAAATTCTTATAACTTCTATATTTTACACTTATGTGTTTATGTTTAGGCGTTTTAATTCCTTTTTTAGACCACGTGCAGCATATTGAGTAGTAATCGCTCATTGCACAATTGGGTACGGTGCATTCTATGATGTTGTCTGAGCAAGTTACATACATGTGATCTATGAATGTTGAGGATGACTTTGTTACTCTAGTAGCTTGTTGTACTATTTGTTGGAAATTGTATGATGCAATTATATTTCCCCATATTATGTTGGATTTGTTGGTGTCAATGTTAAAGTCTCCGAGTAGTATAATTTCTTTCGCGGAAGCGAAAACCACATCCATCATGGTACTGAAGTTTTCGTGCCAGACGTGTCCAGCACTGGGATTTCGATAGAGGTAGCCAATTATCAGGGGTGTGCTGTTTTGAAGTTTTAGCTCTAACCAAATCCATTCTATTTCTCAAGTTTCAAGGTCTAGCCTACGGTGAGCATTTAGTAAATTAGAAACATAGGCTACTATGCCTGTCTCTTGTTTCCTACAGGGATCCCTTCTAAAAACGTTGTACCCTTTAATAGAGATGTCTTCATCTGAAATGTTTTCATTAAGCCTACTTTCACTAAGGCCGAATAAATGAAAATTTTGATTAAGAATAGAAGATAACTCTGGTAGCTTGTTAAATAAGCTGCAAATGTTTAAGTGTCCAAGGCGTATTCCTGACTTATTGAGCCAGTGTTGCCACTTCTCAGACATTTCACCCATTAAAAAAGTGTAAATTAGTCAAAATTAATCAAAAATACAAGATCATAAAAATTCACAATTACATTAGCTTACAAAATATTAGTAATCCAAATCGATAAGTAAATGACAATATTATAACGATATAACTAATTCGACCAACAAATATAATACAAACACAGAATAAAATTAATTAAAGAACATACAACAAATAGTTAACCTGAAAAAATCTATTTCACAAGCTAAATAACCAGCTGTTATCCAAAAGAATGAATAAATGACTATACAAGTCAATGATTCTGTTTAAAGTGGAATATCCCACACGGAAAATAAAACGTTAAACAGTAAGCAATTAAAGTTCAAGGAGGAAGCTCTGTTGCTGGTATCAATGCATATAGGGTTCCGTTTTTTATACGTATCCTATCTCACAGGTCTGTATTGTAGAGACATCATAAGGGCTTGATTCAGTGCGGCAGGACTAAATTGCATCAAGTATAGAAGTTCTGGACTCCAATGATGCGGAACCTGTTGTTGTCTGCTTGGTCTCCCATTACTGGCGTGAACTTCGTGATGCGGAACCTGTTACTTGCTTGTTTGCCTATTGCTGGCAAGAACTTGGTGATGCGGAGCCTCTTGTTGTCTGTTATGGAGCCCATAGCTGTCTTGGGCTTGGTGTGCCAAACTGGTATTACTGCCATGCGTGTGTACCGCTGCTTGCACCGAGGGTTCGTTGGAAGTGAGGTAAGGGAAATCTTCCTGGTAGTTATTTCCTTCACGTGTGAGGGTGGGGGTAGAAAGGAGAGGTTGATCTATTCTTGGTAGCATGTGTGCACCTTGAATGGTAGGAGTTCGTAGCTCAGACGCCAGCAGACGTTTATCTGGGGTGATGGGGTATTTCGACTGGCTTCAGTAAACAATGTTCGTCGTGTTCGTGTGTTGGTCATGTTTTGTGCCCTCTCTGGATATTTAATATTTTAGCAAGGAAGCTATTACCTAGTGTGGATGTGTGGATCTGGTCACTGTACATTCGTTTCTTTGGCGCGCCTCTTTGCGATGTAAAAAATGGTGTGTTGTTGATAAAGTGTACATTATACTGATTACAGATTTTCTCTAGGGTGTTGTTGTTTATGTAGGCTAGTCGACGTTCGGGGCCATAACTTGGTGGTATGATGGAAGAGAGAAAAACTTTAGAATTTGGAAAATTATGGCGTAATACGTCTAGCAGTTTTCCTAACTTAGAAATTGTGATATTTTGGTTTCTCATAGTGTCATTAATTCCTATTTGTATTGTAATCCTCTTCACGTTTTCGTTGATTTCCATTCTACGTATACTGTTTGTTAGACTGTCTACCCATGCACCTGGAAGTAGAATTGTTGTAGCTATATCGGCATGTGATGAGGACATACGATCACTGTATATGCCTTTCAGCAAGGAGTCGCCAATTATCAAGTGGGTGCAGTCAGTTGATAGTCTCTGTATGTACTGGCTTCTGGTACGTCTTGCACGTTGTTTCTGCCATTGATAATTATCTGGCTGTGGACTGCCTTCTTGCAGGTTACCAGCCGTTTCTTGATTAGGCGGTTTATCTGTCAGCAATGTCTCGTCGTACTGACTGTCGTTTACCAATTGCTCTTTTGGTAGTTCAAATCGAATGCTGACTTTTACTTCGATGGGAAATATCGAGTCCTGTTGAATGGCTTTGTCTGTTTGTTGATGTGTATTCGCTGGCCATATAATTGGCGCTCCCAGGCATGGTTGTGTTGTTTCAAAGCTGTAAGTCTGTGCTCCCTGATCAATTTTGGGCGCTCGTTGTAAAGTCTCAATAGTGTGTTTCAGTATACCATTTTCCTCTCTCAGGAGAGCGACCTCTGACTTGAGGTTGATATAGTCATTAGTGATCCTGGCGATCGTGTCTGTGTTGTTAGAGGCAGCATCTAGAAGTACCTTCAAACTTGCCTTTAACTTTTCAATGTGCTGCTGGCAACCCCATGAGTTTTGATTTGTAGCTGGGGTCTCATCTAGTACCGATGATGCAACCTCAATTTGGTTTGAATTGTTTTCATTTGGTTGTATACTGTCCCCTAGGCGCCTCATCGGGTATTCATTGGCTATCAGCACTGGTTGGTTAGAAGAAGCTGCGGTCGAGTTGCTACTGTGTTGAGTCGTGGCATGTTGTTACTATCGCCTGATGCTGTAACGACTGCGGCTGCAGGCTGTGTTTATTTTATGGTTCTGTCAGACAATAGCGTGACCGCTGTAGGCTGTGTTAGTTTTATGGCAGACACTAGCGTGCTGAAATCGGCAGATGTGTTTATCGAGTCACTTGTCAGTTTCAGTGCTGCCTGCTCAATTTCGACGAATTGTGTCGCGAGCCACTGAGACATGACGGCGTTTGCTCCTTGTATTATAATCTTATTTTGCGTGTGGTACAAGTGTAGAGTGTGTAGGGGAGATGATATTTTGACTTCTACCTCCGCTCCTTGTTGGTCTTTTCTCTAATCAACTTTGGCTTCATGGCAATAATTGATTAGACATGTTCAAAATGCCTCGTAATGTATTGTATTGTTGAATGTGATAGAGATGCATTTACCCCCATTCATACATTTAACAGACAGTGATGGCGAGCTAAAACAGTTCTTTAGTTTGCTTTTCACTGCCCGCTCTTTGTTGAGTGTGTAGTTTCTTGTTACTGCAGATCGTAATCCACTTCGACCCTCAGATCTACTTCGCTCCCTTTCCCCCGCTAACTCCAGCACATAAATTTCCTCCTCGACAGACATGATTACATAATATTACATTTCAACAAACACGGAAACATTGTAGCGCCGCCCACGGTTTAAATCCAAGTGATGTGATTGGCTAGTTCAAGCTATCACTGACGCACCGCTGTTCCATGAATAATTTATCAAGTGTGTCATTGAATACAATATTATTAGCATTTATATGTATCACTGCACATATAGCAACTTTAAAACAAGTTCAACAGTTGAACGGCATCATTGTGATCACAACCATATAAAATCCATTGCGTACGAATGTAGATAAACAGGAAAATTAATCCAGAAAGGAGGAAAACACACAAACGCGTCCTTCCTCGTGGGAAACCGGGGACAGACAGACAGACAGACAGACAGACAGACAGACAGACAGCTAGGCAGGCAGCCAGGCAAGCATACAGACAGACAGAATTACGAACGAACGAATGAAATTTATTTTCAAAGGGTAACAAATTGGGCACGAAGTCCCGTCTTACATTCGGCCGTTCCAATCATTCATCTTTCGTTCATCAATAGCGCATGACGCATTCACATAAGAAAAAACATTGTCAAACGAATGTGGTAAATATAAACAATGCATATTACCATGTTATGAGACACATCTCCCACCCATCCCCCTCTCACACATTCCTCACCTACACACATCTCCCCACCCACACACACACATCCTCCACCAAACCCATAACCCACACACACTCACCCACCCACACAACCCAACCACCCAGCCAAATACATATTCCCCAACCACTTCGGCCCACCCACACACAAATCCCCCCGCCAACCCATACATCCCGCTAGACAGACAGACAGGCAGGCAGGCAGGCAGGCTGGCAGGCAGGGAACGAGAGTGTATGTGTCAAAGAGAATGGCAGAGTAAGTGTGGTAAGACAGGGAAATTATCGGGATTGAATATCAACATATGGCTGAGCATGTTTAGAAGAAGCATGGGTTTCTGGTGGTGTCAGAGATCCCCGTTGATCACTTGGGTAATTATATTAGATACATAGTCGTTTTGGTCGTTGATGAAAAACAGGATGACCGTGTGCAAATTACAAATTTTAAAATTCCCACTGTATTTTGCAAATGAAAAGAGTAGGTCATCAATGGGTTTATTTTCATAATGTGTATTTACTGTTAATTGGTACTGTTTCTGTACACCTTAATTAATACTCGTGCTTGCATAAAACAATCAATGTTTGGGAAACAATTAATCGACTACAATTGTATAAATGCCCTGTCATCCTTGTTACATACTATGTCCACATTTTTTTATTTAATGCTGATGTAAGACAAATGACCATCTGTTAAGTGTTTGATGCAATCAACTCAAATATACCTCCAGGTTGTTTGGGGATTGTCAGACTTCATTCAAAGTAACGGAGGAATATACTTTTCACTTCTACTGAAATATGCCTTTCGTGATCAGGATGGTTGTATATACATTCACTTACGCTCAGGTAGGGGCCTCTACAATGCTCACAGATTGAAGGCCAAGACCAAACTTAGGAGGGTACTGATCAGAGAGTTGCTTTTTGCTGATGATGCTGAATATACGACCCACTATGGGGAAGAATTACAACGTCTACTATCTGCATTATCCAATGCTTGTTCTGAATTTGGTTTAACAATTAGCAAACATAAGACACAGATTATGTCACAGAAGAGGGTGGGGTACCATAAATCTTTATTGACGACGCCGAAATGGAGATAGTAGATCATTTAACATATCTAGAATCCGAGATAAACAGCTAATTATCCCTAGATCAGGAAATCAACATTAAGATTGGTAAGGCAGCAACAACAATGACCAGGTTACGAAAGAGTCTATGAGAACAGGAAGCTTACTGCCAAAACAAAAATCCTTGTCTATCAAGCCTGTGTCCTTAGTACTCTTCTTTATGGCAGTGAAGCCTGGACAACATACTCACACCAAGAAAAACGTTTAAACAGCTTTCATATGCGGTGTCTGCGAAGAATACTTGGTATTAAGTGGCAAGACAACAAATCACAAATACTGAAGTATTAGAAAGATCAGGTTGTGTGAAGGTATATTCCATGCTCAGTCTTCGAAGACTTAGATGCATTGGGCACGTTAGGAGGATGAATGGTGGTAGAATACCAACGTACATTTTTGTGTGTGTGGTGAATTACAAATGGGTAAGAGATCTAGGGGTCGGCCTCTACTACGATACAAATATGTGTGCAAGAGGGACATGATTGATACATGCATTGATAATGCACATTGGGAACAAGTCGCCGCTGAAAGTGTTGCATGGAGGGCAAATATCAGAAACGGAATAAAGACAAAGGAGAACATTATTACAGATAAGTCACACACCAAACCTGTAAGACGTAAGATGATGCATGATAATGAAAATGACCAGGTGCTCACACGCATCAACTGTGAACGAACATTTACAGCGCGATTTGGTCTTAACAGTCACATTCGCCACCGCCATGGGTTGTAGTTATTAAGACTTTCTGAAGCACATTGTAACAAACTATCGTCTGTCAAGACGGCAAGGTACCAATGAATAGTAGTAGTAGTAATAGTGGTAGTAGTAATATTTGTAGTAATAGTAGTAGTAAAAGAAATAGTAGCAGCAGCAGTAGTAGTAGTAGTAGTAGTAGTAGTAGTAGTAGTAGTAGTAGTAGTAGTAGTAGTAGTAGTAGTAGTAGTAGTAGTAGTAGTAGTAGTAGTAGTAGTAGTAATAGTAGTAGTAATAGTAGTAATAGTAGTAGTAAAAGAAATAGTAGCAGTAGTAGTAGTAGTAGTAGTAGTAGTAGTAGTAGTAGTAGTAGTCGTCGTGGTCATGGTCGTGGTCGTCGTAGTAGTAGTAGTAGTAGTAGTAGTAGTAGTAGTAGTAGTAGTAGTAGTAGTAGTAGTAGTAGTAGTAGTAGTAGTAGTAGTAGTAGTAGTAGTGGGCAATTTTCAAGGCTGCCATGCTCGACACACTGGAAAATAAATGTGGAACAAAGAACGTGGGGCAGGACAACAGATTAAGAACAGCTTGGTGGAACGACTAAGTTAAAGATAGCATATTAAAAATGAAGGTAGCGTTTAAAACTTGGATCACAACCAAATCTGAACAAGACTATGTTCCTTATGCCAAACGAACAATTAGAGCATCTAAAGATGAATCCTGGAGAATATATGGTGAACAGATGGCGACCCGTAGCAAAGACTACCCAAGGGAATTTTATAAACGTCGTGTCAATACAATGAGAGAGAGAGAGAGAGAGAGAGAGAGAGAGAGAGAGAGAGAGAGAGAGAGAGAGAGAGAGAGAGAGAGAGAGAGAGAGAGAGAGAGAGAGATCCGTGCTGCAACCCAGCCACCTTCATAAACAGAAAAAGAGGTATACCAATATTTAATCCACAACAAAGAATATCAAGGTGGGCACAATACTTTCAAGAACTACTTTTCCCCACACACCACATTGAAAACCTCACTTTTGTGCCTAAAATGTATGGACAACAAGAATCAAATTTCATACCTGCAGGAGTCATAAACAGTTTTACAGAAAAAGTCCTAAAACAAAGCACCGGTTCCAGA
This sequence comes from Cepaea nemoralis, assembly GCA_014155875.1. NCBI lineage: Eukaryota > Metazoa > Mollusca > Gastropoda > Stylommatophora > Helicidae > Cepaea > Cepaea nemoralis. The sequence goes on from JACEFZ010011508.1 coordinate 60,906, forward strand.
TCGAATAATCACAGAAGCTATTCAGGCCTGTGGGAAAACAGGTGTTACATGGCTAACAAGACATTTTAATACAGCATGGGAAGAAAGAAAAGTTCCAGATGATTGGCAACAGGCAATAATAGTACAAATATGGAAAAGGAAAGGCCATGTGAGAGAGTGCAAAACATACAGAGGTTTATCACTCCTGAGCCATATAGGGAAAACGTACGCAAACCCATTGGAACAGAGAGCTAGACTCATAGTTGAACAACAGTTAAGCAAAGTACAATTCAGTTTTCGGAAATGTAAGAAGTGCACTGATGCACTATTTACACTTAGACAAATATGTGAAAACACTATCGAATATAGTGATCAGCAGAATATCGTGTTTGTAGATCAAGAAAAGGCTTTCGACAGAGTAGACAGATACAAATTATGGACCATCCTTGAAGTCTATGGGATACCAGGCACTTGCTAGAAAACATCATATCCACGTATCACTCGAGCCGAAGTGCAGTAAGAACACAAGAATGTATATCAGATATGTTCACAGTCAATACAGGGTGAGACAAGAATGTGTGCTCTCTCCTTTGCTATTTAATATCTACATGGACAGAATATCAAAAGAAGCAAGTCTTGACAGAACAGATTCAAAACCTCCCCCGATGTGTCTCCACCTTGACGTGGTGGGGGAGCTTGCGTGTCCCATCGACCCCATTTTGCTTGCCGATGGATGAAAAACTACATATCGGACAGCTTATGGGATAGGGACCAGACTAAGAGAGACACAACCTGCTGCTCTGCAGGTATAGACTGAGGATAACAGTCAAAAGCTTAAAAGGTGCACGAAGGCAGACGTTTTGTGGTCCGGACAAAACTCTTAAGGCTCCCTTTCGAGGGCTGTGGCTGAACGCCTCTAAGCCACAAACCCTCGGATCTGAGAGCCAGGCCGATACCAGTCTACCGGAAACTCTTAAGGTTCACTGTCGAGGGCTGTGCTGAACGCCTCTAAGCCACAAACCCTCGGATCTGAGAGCCAGGCCGATACCCGTCTACCGGAAATAGAAACATGATACTGAGCAAGCTACATGATCAGGTCTGATACATGTTCGAAGGCTCTCAGCTGGGGGATATGAGAGATGCCCGGATGAAGGGGCCTGGCCGTTTCCCGTTCACTGCTGCACGAAGATAAGGTGCTGAGCCGGCAGCACATGTAGCCTACCTCGTGAGCGAGTACAAAAAAAGTCAGAAAAGTGCCCCAGTCGAAGGGTTACGGAAACTGTCTGTATCTAACTCATAGAGAGTGTAGACAAAAGTGGAAGAATGTCTCACCAACGCGAAATGGAGCGCACGGCGAGCGAACCTATTGCGTGGTCTGAAGTCACAAGCAAAAGCTTACCGAGTGGATGTCACTCGCAGTCTGACCGCTCCTGGTGTGTGATTGAGCGATCAGTGGCAAGTGGGATGCCCAACACATGGAAGTGAGGAATTAAAGCAGCCGTGAGCAGGACGTGGAAACTCCTTGGGTGAGCCCAGTCTCAGAGCAATATGTGCCGGCTCTGCAATTATGGAAGCCTCCTTGGATAGCGAGATAATGCCCATGGTCTGCCCCTGCCTTCCCTTGAGGGCAGACCACGATATCGTTGATCGATCTATCTTGACCAGCTGAGATGTGGGTTACATTACAACAGTCTAACGTGTCTCGAAACCTGAGGAAGGCTAACCTCACTAAAAAAATGCCCGCCGGAAGTCGGAAGTGTCGTCCTACGGGTGGCAAACTAAAAATTGACACTACGCATTTACGTCCGAGTGAAATGTCTCGTCCGAATGTCTCCCGTGCTAGGAACAGCTCTGACTACCTAGTTTCCGAATGCCGCTCTTGTTCGGAACAGCTCTGACTAGGTAGTTTTTTCGAATGTCTGTCGTGCCTGGAACAGCTCTTACGGGCGCAACGACAAGCACATGTGCGAAAACTCGCTGAGTGAATACCTTCTGCAGACCTGTCTGGTTTGTGCAGGAATGGCCCGGGGCGAACGAAAAGCCCAATATATTGAAGTGAGGAATTAAAGCAGCCATGAGCATGACGTGACCATTCCCTCGGTGAGCCCAGTATCAGGGCGTTATGTGTCGGCCCTGCAACTATGGAAGCAACCTAGGATGGCGGAAAATGCTATGGACTGTGCCTTCCTTCTCTTGAGGGATGACCGAAGTCCTCGACTGTTCGAACTTGACCAGCTGGGATGTGGACGGTACCACAAAAGTGAGAGTCTCCCAGGATTGCTAACCTGGTCAAAAATGCACGCGAAAGCCGGATGTGTGACCTAAGGGTTTTCAACCCAAGGGTGCCTAACGCACACCGCAATCACATCTGAAAAAACACTCCGGATGAACGAAAAGAAGAAGAAGAAGATTCAAAACAATGCTTTCCCGTAGTTAATTTGAATAACGAAGACACAAACCTATGTAGTACGATTTATTGCCTGGCACATTTCGCTGCATCTCGTCAGGTACTAACTGCAGTCACACAACGTAGAGTAAAACAATTAGATTAATCGTTCAAGCTGAAATATACACATGTTCGCACAGTAATATCATTTCTTTACCATGGTAATTTTAATTGACTATCATGAGCGGCTGGCCGAATGGCTAGAACGCCAGACTCTCCTTCGGGAGACCGAGGTTCGATACCTCGGTAAGGTGTGAGATTTCTTTCTGTCCGGGGCAAAAAGAAAATCCTAACCTGCACAGTTCGCGGCGACTGCACTAGCCAGGCGGCCTTTATTCTTCTGGCTCAAAGACCCCTCTGCCATACACCGCAAGGTACTATATTGGCAGTAAATGACAGTGACAGTTTATCATGCCTTTCTGTTTGCACAAAATAGGCTTGTGCAGATAGATCAATATCGCTTCTGCAAACTTTAACAAACGACTATTTTGTGTGTGAAACAACACGCGAAAAGCGCTGTCTCTATCAATGACATGACCGGTTTCCAAGACATAACGTGCAATGGACGACGCCGGAAGTTTATAATTGTTGTGTGTCACACTTCCCATGATCCCATTGCTTGTGTGTAGTTTCTTGTCAAACCCATTTTGGTACGTGCTCAACAATCCTGATGTGTAACTGCCTCTCTGTTCGGCCAATGAACAGATTCAGAAAATTTAGAAATCTTTACTCCAGATGAAACAACTGATCCACGGGAAATAAATGAACTTCTATTTGCAGACGATCAGTGCATGTTTTACAGCGATAAGGGCAGTCCAAAAAATCATATTACTAAACTGAGTTCAACCTGCAGCAGATACAATATGAGTATAAACACAGCCAAAACCGAAGTAATGCAAGTTAGCAGATCGTCGGGCCCACTAAGTATACAGGTAAATAGCACAACTCTGAAACAAGTTAAACGAATTCAAATATCTTGGAAGTATAATCACAGAAGATGGCAGACTGGATAGAGAAATCGAAATCAGATGTCAAGAAGCTAGTGCACTTACATATCAACTATCACCCTTACTGAAACATCTAAATATACCCATGTCCGCAAAACGACAGACTGTAAACTGCATATTCACTCCAACCCCATGCCTACCAATCTCAAACTTGGACCTTTATCCAAATCACACTTTCGCAAAATCAACACTTGTGAGATGCGATGCCTGAGGAGAGCTGCCAACTTAACAAACCAAGTCCGAGTAAGAAATGATGTTATCAGACAGACAGTTGTGCCACATTTATTGAAAGACAGAAGATCAAGTGGGTTGGCCATGTCGTTAGAATGCAACACCAACAACTACCATCACTGGCCTTACATCAAAGATCATCTGCGACGAGACCTAGAAGACGTCCAAGAAGAAATGGATTGACGATATCAAAGACATTGTACAATCCCACGGAATGACACTATACAGTGCCGCCCACCGCCCGCTGAAGCGCAAATTGCAATTCTCCCCACGACGCTTGACCTCAGAAGTAGAAGATAATGAGGATGATGATGATGATTTGTAATAATGGAAGTACTAGTAGTAGTAGTCACATTAGTAATAGTATAAGTATCAGTAATAGTATTAGTAATGTAGTTGTAATAGTAGTAGTGTAATAATGGAAGTAATAGTAGTAGTATTCATATTAGTAATAGTATAAGTATCAGTAATAGTATTAGAAATTGTAGTTGTAATAGTAGTAGTAATAGAAGTAGTAGTAGTAGTAATAGTATTAATAGTAGTGGTATTAGTAATTGTAGTAGTAGCAATGGTAGTAGTAGTAGTAGTAGTAGTAGTAGTAGTAGTAGTAGTAGTAGTAGTAGTAGTAGTAGTAATAGTTGTAGTTGTAATAGTAATAGTAGTAGTATTACTAGTAGTAGTAGTTTAATGATAGCAGTAGTAATAATAATAATAATAATAATAATAGTAGTAGTAGAAGTAATATTAGTAGTAGTAGCAGTAATAGTCGAAGTAGTAATAGTAGTAATAAAAGTAGTATTAATAATAGTAGTAATGGCTGTACTTGTAATAGTAATAGTAGTAGTAGTACCTAGTAATAGCAACAATAGTAGTATTGATAGTTGTAATATTAGTAGTAGTAGTAGTAGTAGTAGTAGTAGTAGTAGTAGATGTAGTAGTAGTAGTAGTAGTTGTAGTAGTAGTAGTAGTAGTAGTTGTTGTTGTTGTTGTTGTAAAAGTATGAGTAGTAGTAGCAGCAGCAGCAGTAGTAATAGTAGCAGTAATAGGTTACAAGTGATGACGTCACAATCTGGATCACCCGATCTATAATATAGTGTGTATGTTATCTTTTTGGAAAACGTTTATTAAAATGTGATAGGTTACAATTAACTAATAGGTACATTGTCGATTACATATAAAGTCGTATATTAATAAACCTAGGAAGCAAAATGACATCTACAGGGGACTCAACGCCAGAAATATTATCTAGAATCGCACTGGCATCTAGTGCCTTCAATAATCTGTCAAGCATCTGGAAATCAAAGACACTCAGCAAACACACAAAACTTAAAATCTTCAACTCTTGTGTGATTCCAGTGTTAACGTATGGATGTGAAAGTTGGAAATCAACGGTAGCTTTAGATAAAAAATTAAACAATTTTGAGAACAAATGTCTTAGAAGACTTCTAAACATCCACTGGACAGACTTAAGAACCAATTCACAAATAAGACAAGAGGCTAAGCAAGATACAGTATCCAATTTCATAAGAAGACGCCGTTGGAACTACATCGGCCATGTACTCAGAATGGACAAGTCAAGACTCCCCTACCAAGCCCTCATATGGTCACCAGTAGGGAAAAGAAAACGGGGAAGACCAAGAGAGACCCTGCGTAGAACCATCATTAGAGAAGGCTCATTCAATGGCCAAGTAAATATCCAAGATCTACAACAGGTAGCAGCGAACCGCAGGCATGGAGAGACAGGACTTCTGCCCTATGCGCCGCCTTAGGCTCAAGAGGAAAGACTAACTAACTAACTAATTAATAAATTTATTATGTTGTACATGGTTAGAGATTAAATGTGGGACCATTATAATAATCGCATTATTAAATTAACAATTACATAATAATTACTTCTAACAATTACCCGACCACGTAAAAGTTGGACGGAGGGAATAGCAGAGTCCATGGGAATATCGATATATGAAGCCCATAATCGGGCACTCTCACGATGTTTATGCTTCACCTCGACATCGCAAGGTACAAGAGGAATATGATGAGATGAGATGATATAACAATTACATTCACATGAATTAATTGCTACACACAATATGTACATTATTATGTTTTACATTGTTATGACATACAAGTTGAAGCGGTTAGAATGAAGTCGCATATTATCAACTACATAATAATTACACTAATCAATTATCAATTAAATATATTACTATCATCATCTTCAATTCTCCACGTCACATTATCTAGATCTAAGCTGTCCTTTCCGGATACATTAATTGTATCCCTCCCTGTTTAATAGGATTACATCGGCATGATATTTTTCACCAATGGCCATGCTCCTTGTTATCATCGACCTCTATCGCACCACAACCATCTCAAACTCTCAGTTCCTCGTACTATGTGTGTGTGTTTTTTTTCTTTTTTCTTTTTGCATATCCTTTACATGACATCGCTGTCAACATCAGCAATTTTCAGCTGATTGTTGATTTCTTGGCAAGATTACGCTCGGTAGTTTGCCATTTCTTTCTGAGCCACCGGATCCTTACTCTCATAAGTCACTGGCGTGACTCGAACCGCTCCCAATTCTCGTGCGCTCACGTAAACCACGAAAGTATTCGGGGTTACGGAGAAAGCTGCTAACTTCTCGGCCATGGAGGTCGGCTCCTCGTACTATATTAACTACATTTTCTTCATTGTTCTCTTGGAGTCTGTTTTTTTTATTTTTTTCCAAATCATTACATTGATCTACATTTTCGTCATCAATTTAGCATCGCTCATCAACGAATTCCTCAACTCTTCAATGTTTATTGTCTAGTCGCATTTCTCCAATTCTGTGAGCTTCAGCATAATTGTTCGAGGCAATAATTTCACAAAATAATAAGAAAACCATAAAGATTGATAATGAACAAAGTCAATATCAACTAATTAAGAGTGG